>JAMXBB010000003.1:106720330-106859124 GCA_024138015.1 Lumnitzera littorea
GTAATTATATGAAAAATGTAAAAATTTCTCATATTAGGAGTGAATTCGGTACACTAATATAGATTTAAGTGTACCGGGTAAAATAAATACTGACTAGGGGTAATGATGGTATTTAGGAGATCAGGAAGTAATGTGATTAATTTCACATTATGGGTTGAAACGAATTTCTAGGGTTAGAATATAAAACATTACTTAGAAATCGAACTAGAACCTAATTTAAAAATCGGTGCGGAAACCGAACCCGAACCTAACCCCAAACCTAGAATAATTGTAAAAGCCTTAAGACCTAGATAATTAGGCATATTAAACCCTAAACAAACATAACAATAAGCGTTATAGAATAAAATAAACCTATAATAGTTATATGAAAAACTGAAACCACGTTTGTGTTATAGGGATGATTGGTGATGGCCTAAGCAAATTGGACCTCGAGTGAGTGAGCGAGGAGTCGAGGTAAGTTGGGATTAATACGGTGCTATATTTTGGAGGCTTAAGATTATGCTTAGTTGTGCTTGTTAGATAGTTGAATGTGTGCATGTGCTTGATTATGGGTAATGATATGATTCTGTTTGTTGTTCTGGCATATATTGTATGATTTGTATGAAATGATTGATCACCCTAAACTGGACTTAATCAAATATACGACTGGTAATCATAATCGGACATGCATGGCAACTCGTTAGGGGAACTTAGGACTCTTCGGCCAAATACCGACCCCTTCGAAAGGGATAGCACAGGATTGCAAAATGGTCCCTTCTTCATCCTTAGCAGAACTAAGTGACAGGAGAGGAGGTCGCAGCGAGGGTGAAGTCAGTGGTTCGAAGGTAGTTGCGGGAGGAGCGAGGTCTCCATTGCATAAGCCTGGGTTTGGTCGTGAGCTGTTGCATTAATGGTAACTCCTCAACCCGAATTAGAATGGGTGCAATTTCTCTAATCTTACGATGGGCCGGACAACGTCGTGCGATGGCATTTGCTTGCACATGCATTGCACCTAATAAGTGATTGAAAACCTTGTTGTGTTTTTGGTATAGTTTTAAGTCCTCTATCTTAACTTACTAAGCTGTGGTTGCTCACATCCCTATAAACGTCGTGCAGGTGCTGGCTAAGAAGCGGCAAACCACTATTCTGAAGCTAACAACTGCTAGATCCTGGGGAGTGAGGAAAAACATTTGAAGAACAAACATATATTCTTAAGGTCTAAGTTTTTATTTTAGAATTATTTTTCATTTTTGAATGATGTAATAATTGAATTATAGTATATATATATAAATTTCCTCACTTTCTTAGATAAATGATTTATTTAAATTACAAACTGTTTACTTCAAAGCGAGTTAGTCGTGGACGCTTTGTGTAGATCAGGTCTAAGATAGCGGTTGTAAGGCCAACTTCTATCTTAGGATGGTTTACACGGTAGGGCTGTTACGACTCTGCCGCTTCGGAGCGTGACAAGTACTTATAGGCTCGGTTACATTCCAACTCCAATGGAAGAGTTGCAAAATATATAAGCGAAGGGCAAAAGAGGTGGCAAATTGTATCAAGTCCCAATAACATTTCCACCATTGATAGAGACATTCATTCGGGCTAATGTTCAAACTTCAAAACTTGCTAAAGAGGACACCCCCAGCAAGAATGAGATAATGGGCCCATCTTGCAAGCTCCAGCACTTGAATAATTGGTTCTTCGTTCTTATAAATAGTGAAAAGCCTTCTCTGGGGTAAAGGATAAATCACAATTTAGTATTTCATTGAGTTTTGTAATAATTATCTTTGCTCAACTATACTTGAGAGAATCTCTTTTAATTTAATAAAACTCAACCTCCATTCTCTTTACTCCTTTACTTACACTTCTTTCCTTTCCATACCTTTGAACTAGATCTAATGCTTTCAATAAAAGCTAGGGATACCTCGCACAGATAGGAGATGAGAATATTGATATCATTTCTGGTCCTACTAATTAGTCATCAGGAGTGATGTTATTGACCATAGTGACGTACAAAAAAGTTAGCAAAGACATAAAATGGGTAGAATTTCTATTGACTAGCCAACCAAAACAATTAATGTTAGGATAGATGTTAACCTTAAGAATTTGAAGATTGGAGGGAACTTGAAAGAAGAATAGAAGGCAAAAATGACCGCACTCCTATCTAAGTATGAAGATATGTTTGCATGGTCCTATGAAGATATGCTTGGTTAGATCCATCAGTTGTGGTCTACTGCTTATCCATACGAGAAGATATCAAACCTAAGAAGCAGAAGCTAAGGAGATTTCGACTAAATATCTTGTTGAAAATTAAAGAAGAAGTCAAAAAGTTACTGGAGGTCAATTTCATCGAAGTGTCTGATTATCCTGAATGGGTAGCCAACATTGTGCCAGTGATGAAGAAGTACGGAAAAGTTAAAGCGTACGTAGATTTTTGAGACCTCAATCATGTAACACCTAAAGATAACTTCCCTTAACCCCATATTGACATCTTAGTAGATAATACTACTGGGAACCATCCTTCTCCTTCATAGATAGATTCTTTGGATATAATTAGATTAGAGTGTTTAAAGAAGATAAAGCCAAGACAACATTCATTACGATTTGGGGCACATTTTGCTACAAAGTAATGCCTTTTGAACTCAAGAATGCCGAGGCAACTTACCAAAGAGCCATGGTCATAATCTTTCATGATATGATGCATAAAGAAGTTGAAGTGTATGTGGATGATATGATTGCAAAGTCCAAAGAGGGAGAAAATCACATGGATAACCTGAGAAGATTATTTGATAGGTTGAGAAACTTTCAATTGAAGCTTAACCCAGAGAAGTGCACCTTCGAAGTAACATTAAGGAAATTATTGGGTTTCATAATAAGCCAAAGGGGCATTGAAGTGGACCCTGATAAAGTCAAAGCAATAGTTAACTTGCCCCCTCCATGTATACTTAAAGATATCAAAGGTTTATTAAGTTGTTTAAACTATATAGCCCGGTTCATGTCTTAACTCGTAAATAAATGCCATCCTTTGTTTAAATTGTTGAAAAAGAATGCCAAGATAGATTGGGATGAAGAATGTGAGAAAGCCTTCACAACAATCAAGTAATACCTCATGAACTCTCCAATTTTGGTAACTCCTAAACTTGGAAAGCCTTTATTTCTATACCTTACAATATTACCAGAATCCATAGGATGTATGCTTGGTTAAAAGGATGAGGAAGGAAAAGAGCGAGTTATATACTACTTGAGTAAGAAGTTTACTAAACGGGAACAAAAGTATTTAGAAATTGAAAGGACGTGCTGTGCTTTAGTTTGGGTAATGCATTAGCTTACGTAATACATGCTCTATTACCATATTGAATTGTTGACTCAGTGTGATCCTTTTGAGTACTTGACACATAAACCGGCCCTAATTAACAGAGTCTCAAAGTGGCAAATATTGTTACCAGAGTTTGACATTACGTATGTAAACCAGAATTCAATCAAGGAACAAGCTCTAGTAGATCAACTAGCAGAAAGTCCCTCTGATGATACCCCTTAAGAGGTACAAGTCAGTTTCCCCAACAAGGATATCTTAATAGTTAAAGGAAGTTATGATGAAGAAAAAGATGATGAACCCCCGAAGTAGAAGATGTTCTTTGACGAAGCCGCTAACTTGTCCGAGTGTAGAATTAGGATAATATTGATATCCCTTGAAGGTATAGTTCCCTATAGCTATAAGGCTTGTTTTCCCATACACTAATAATATCGCTGAATATAGGGCATGCATCATAGGACTTAAAATGGCCTTAGATAAAGACAATTAAGAATTAGAAGTGTATGGGGATTCTTCACTCATTATCGACCAAGCTTGGAGAGAATACAAGATGAAAGATCCTAAACTGAATGAATTAATGGAGAAATTCAAAGAAATTACTTTCACTCACGTACGAAAGACATAGAATCAATTCGCTGATGCATTAGCCACTTTGACATCTATGGTTTAAATATCCGGTAGGGTTGAAATTCAACCCCTCACCATTGCAATTGAAGAAAAGCCTGCCTTTTGTTTAGTAATTGAAGGTACACATGACAAGAAGTCTTGGTACCATGATATTAAAATGTTCCTACAACAAGGCACATACCCTGAAGAAGATAAGAAAAAGGACAGAAAGACGGTTAGGAGATTAGCTACCCAATTCCTATTAAGCGAATCCACCTTATACCAGCAATCTTTTGATGGTACACTTCTAAGGTGTATGGATGACAAAGAGGCCAAGGTGTTTACGAAAGAAGTACACGAGGGAGTATGTGGCCCCCACATGAACAATTACATACTTGCTAAGAAGATTATGAGGCTGGGATATTATTAGTCAACAATGGAGGGCGATTGCATCAAACAAGTTAAGCATTGTCATTTATGCCAAGTTTATGCAAATAAGATAAATGCCTTGCCTAAAAAATTACACACGCTCTCTGCACCATGGCCATTTTCAATGTGGGGTATACACATTATTGGCTTGATCACTCTAAAGGCATATAATGGGCACCACTTCATACTGGTCGCCATTGACTACTTTAGTAAATGGGCTAAGGCCTCATCTTATTCAAGTGTTACTAAAGGGGTAGTAGTCAAGTTCATCAAAAGAGATAGCCTGGCTTAATATGGGACCTCAGAAACAATCATCACAAACAATGGCACTAATCTCAACAACAAGCTTATGTCACAGTTATGCCAACAATTTAGGATTGTCCACAGGATCTCCACCCCTTATTGACCCCAAATGAATGGAGCCATTGAAGCAGCCAATAAAAATCTCAAAAGAAGAATCGAAAAGATAGCTATTACATACAAAGATTGCATAAAATGTTACCGTTTGCTCTCATGGCCTATCGAACCTCCATCATAACATCAATAAGGGCAATGCGTTACTCCTTAGTATATGGTGAGGTAGTATTACTGGTGGAAGTTGAGATCCCATCTCTTAGAATACTATTTGAAACTCAGTTAGATGAGGCTAATTAGGTAAACAAATGCATCAAGCAGCAAAATTTGATTTATGAGAAAAGATCGACAGCCTTGTATCATAATCAGTGTTACCAACAAAAAATAGCTTGAGCTTTCAACAAAAGGGTGCGGCCCTGGAACTTCGAAGAGGGTAATATAGTGTTGAGAAAGGCTCTCTCTAGTAGATAAGACTCCAAAGGAAAATTCCCTCCTAATTACGGAGGCCCTTATATTGTGAAGCAAGTTTTACTAGGAGGAGCTTTAATTTTGTCTTAGATGGATGGTCCAGAATCAAGAGACCCTGTAAATGTTGATGCTATAAAGTTGTATTACCTATGAAAATCAATGGAAATTTTTACTCAGAACACGAAAATACCAATCATCTTGAATGTTATTATGGTCTAATTTTCATCTTCTACAAGCAAAGTTGATATCCTTAGCAGTTGTCGACATTGTAATCGTCTCCATCCCATTTCTTACTCCATTAAAAGGTCCGATCCCTTACTCAATTTAAATGAACCCATACACTGCAAACATAAGAGGAGTTGAAAATGAGATATAAAACATTGGTAATTAACAAAACTCTTTAAAATACTTTATTATGGATTGATCCCCCTCGACAGTGAGTTTTATTGTCTATTTTCTAAGAAAAGGCGAGATCTAAATGGGTAAACACCTCATAGCAGATATCTATTGATTAGGGATCAGTGATTCAGTTCAGAAAAATCTGAAAAGTAATCAATTAATGAGCAAAAATAATAGATAATGCTCTATATCAGGTTAATTTTCGTGATTTCTCCAAAGCGCTAATGAAGTCTCAAGGGCTTCGTGCCAAGATCAGTTAGGTTGACAACAGGGGATCAAAAATTGAATTCATTTTGAAGAATGAGCTAATTGGTTTCGATAGGACTTTTCAAAAAAAGGTTTGACAATTTGGGTGCTATCGACAAGACCAGGTAAGTACTTCTATACAATGTTAGCTTTTGAACATTGCATTCACAATTCTTTCTCCTAGGACTCTTTTGGGTAGAATTTTTAGCCAAGCCACATGGCACTTACACTTTGTACCATCTTTCAACTCTTAGCCAGCCTTTAAAGGAGCTATCCAAACTCATTTTAGAGTTTTTAACGAGCCCATAAGGCACTTCTCTTCATCAATTTCCTTTAGCAAACTTGTAAGGCGCTTTTCTTTACCAATTTCTCTTAAGCAAGCCCATACAATGCTTCCTTTCACCATCATTTCCTGTTAACAAGCCTATAGGGCACTTCCTTTCATCATCGATTCCCATTTAAGATTGCTAGTCCCCTAAAGATGCTTCCCCCTAAGTTAGTGAGCTTAGAGGAGCACGATCAGGTTTCTCAAATTAATTCCAATTTAGGGTTGCTAGTCCCTAGAGATACTCCCGCTTAGGTTAGTGAGCTTAAAAGAGCATGACCAGGTTTCTCAAATCTATTCCAAATTAAGGTTATTAGTCTCCTAAAGATGCTCCCGCCTAGGTTAGTAAGCTCAAAAGAGCACGACCAAGTTTCTCAAATCTATTCTAATTTAGGGTTACTAGTCTCCTAAAGATGCTCCCACCTAGGTTAGTGAGCTTAGAAGAGTATGACCAAGTTTCTAAAATCAATTCCAATTTAGGGTTGCTAGTCCCCTAAAAATGCTCTTGCCTAAGTTAATAAGCTTGGAGGAGTAAGATCAAGTTTCCCAAATTAATTCTAATTTAAGGTTATTAGTCCTCTAAAGACACTCCAGCATAAGTTAGTGAGTTTAGAAAAGCACGACTGGGTCTTTCCAAATCTATTCCAATTTAAAGTTGCTAGTCTCCTAAAGATGCTCCTACTTAGGTTAGTCAGCTTAAAAGTGCACGACCAAGTTTCAAACCAATCTTTTTAGCCAGCTCCTAGGGCGCTAAATCTTTCTAAACTCACTTGGCTAGCTCTTAGAGCACCTTCTCTCTCTTTCACCTTTTACCAAATCCCCAACGAATCAAACCTAGGATAACTAGCTAGTTGTTACATTTTTTAGGTTATAGTCATCCTCATGGTAAAAATAGTGTCTCTTTTGTCTTTGTGATAAAGTTTTATTCAAACTTCACTACAAAAAGGGGTAACTGTAGAAATTCGATTTTTTCCCCCTTGTAATTTTGTTTTTTAGAATAGGATAAAAGGTCATAATTTAGGAAAAACCAAAAAAATAAAAAAAATTAGAAAAATAAAAAAAAATAAAATTTTTTAGAAAAATACAAAAAAAATAAAAATTTAAAAAATTTAGAAAAGTTCACAAAAAATGGAAAAATTGGAAAAAAAAAAAAAGAGGATTTAGGAAAATTTAGGAAGTAATGATAAATAATAAATTTTTTTTAGATAGCTTAAGGTTTTTTTTTTTTTTAATTAAATTTAGGTGTTTTCAAGGCCTTAGATAAATGAAAGATGTTAGGCTTAGGCTTAAATTCAAATTTAACCTTAAGTCGATCTTATTCATACGTGCAATTTATATAAGGCATAGACAAACAGGCTAATGGTAAAATACTTAGACATAACATTAGAATTGACTTAAAGGTCCTAGATTCAAACCTTACCTAAGGCATAAAAATGCCTTTTATTTTTTTGCATAAACATACATAACACATTGCCATGTGTCAAGAATTTATTGTGCTACGTATCCTAACACATAGTGTTAGGTGATTAGACCATAGTTGACGTGGTGTTACATCAACATCATCATCCATGTGTCAAGATACATAGCATAACACATGGCATAACACGTCTCCTCGATATGTCAGTTGCTCACCATGTCAACTGCCACACATTATGTTAGGACACTTGGCATGATGCATAGGACCACATAGCTGACGTGGCACCGCGTTAGCACCACATCAATTTTCCCTTTCTCTCCCTTTTCTTCCCTCTCCTCCATTTTCCCCAGAAATCTTTCACCTTCCATGCTTGACCAGTTGAGTTTATGGCCTTATTTCATCATTTTAACTATATGATTTTATTATCTTAATGGTAGAATTGAGAAGTCAGCATGGCCTACTTCTAATCTATACAAGAAACATGCATAGATTCAAACATTAAAGTAGACAAAAATCCACTTGAATTTTGGAAAAACACAAAAATTTGGCTTTTCTTCCTTTCTTCATGAGCTCAATTTAAGGTCATTTTTTTAATCTCCTTTACTATACAATTTCATTAAATTAATGGTGAAATTGTATAATATGCATAGCTTAAATTAGAATTAGACCTAAAACCCATCTAAATTCATCCAATTACGCAGCAAAAATCAAGTTTGAAAATTAAAAAAACTTGATTTTAGGTTAAAAGTTTTTCAATGGAGATTTTCAAATTTTCTAAGCTTACTAAGCTTGATTCAACCCTCTCTAGTATAAATAGGGCATCGAAGAAGCTTTCTTAAGACACAATTGATAGAAAATCTATCTCTCTCTCTTCCCTGATCACTCTCTTTGTTCGTGCAATAGTTCCCTATCTCTTCAATCACTATCGAGCCATGCCACCATCTTGGCAACCTTCCCTACTCTTTAAGCTCTCGTTAGCAACCCATCCCGAGCTCTGTTGTGACTTATAAGTGCCTCGATAGCCACCCCACTTCAAACCTTAAATGCCACCACTTGACCACCTTCGAAAATCTCCTTACCTCTACATTTAGGTGTCAATCACCAACATGACTGACCTTGTTGAGCCCAAAAACCGCTAGCTACATTCATTTCCCACGTTAAATAGCCACCAATTGTAACCAAGCCAGACCATCACCACCCTCTTAACATCAACGACCACCCAAACACCTATCAAAGATCGAAACATCCTCCTTACCCCCCATAAGTCCAATAAAAAACTCATAAACACCCTCTTCCTTACTTGTTTCGGTGCATAGAAGTGTTAGAACTAGCCCCTCGATTATGCCACCTTTACGACTCTTGTTGAGCTCTAATTCGATGCGATCGAATCGGATCTGATCCGGTGCCAACCCAAACTTGTGCAACCAAGACCCATTCGCTTGCAAACCCTCGGTCTAAGCTTATTTTCTATCTGATTGTTTTATCTTCTGTAATTTTTTTTTATTATTGTATTTCTGATTATACTTGTAAAAAGAAAAAGAGAAAAGAAAAAAAGAGAGAAAAGGAAAAAGAAAAAAAATAGGTAGGTTTAATTTTATTTTATTTGGTAAAACACAAAAAGAAATAATAATAATAATAATAAATAAGTAAGTAAAGTAAAATAAGGAAAATAATAAAAAACATTTTCATCACTTAGAAAAATTATTTTTCAAATAAATAAGAATAATTAATTATTTTCCAAAACTAAGGCCCTATTTAGAATTTCCCAAAAATAAAACCTTGATTTAGGACTTTTTAAAAAAATTTCCTTAAATAATCAAATCAAATTAAAAAGGTAAACTTGTTGTGTTCTCAAAATTAAAACAAATCTAACACACTAAAATTTTACAAAAAAAACTATATATGTCTAATATTGAATAGCGAGTACGTAGGCACCTCTAGAGCAACGTAAAAACGAAAGAATCAGTTTTTTCCACTTTTTCGATTTACCCAATTTGGTAAAGAATGAAAAAAAAATTTCCTTTTTTAGCTTAAAAATTATTCAATCTTTTAAGTTGTTATTCTAAAAGGTGACTTTTAGGAATTAAATCAAAATTTGGAAAGTTGATGGTATTAGTAATGATTTAAAAAACCTAACCCTAGCTCGATCTTCTAGTTTTCAAAACTATTTAATAAAATTGGTTTTATCGAAAAACCATTATCCAAAATTATAATCAATCCAGCTAATTGAATATAATTTAACTATTTTTCATGACTTTGATCGAGTAGCTACTTCAAAACATTTCAAAAATAAAATACTAGTTTCCTTAAGCCTTAGTCGATGATTAGTATTAGATAAGTAAGATTTAATATTGATCGGTTTAGGGATAACTTATAAAAACTAGGAAAATATTGGGCTCGACAAAATGGATTTCAAAGGAAAATAAGATTCAAAAGAGAGAACTTACATGTTTTTGCTGAAAAACCACTAACGTGACATGTTTAAAACTCTTTTTATCTACACAACACACAATTCTAAACAAAAGACTATCAAGATCTCCAGTCAAAAAATTCCGAAACTCAACAGGACTTGGAACTCGCCCTTCTTGAAGAACAAAATTGTGATTCCTCTGATTTTTGCCTTTTAATCTAGAATGAGTTGTTTCTTACTTCTTGGTGTTAAGATGGTTGAAGATGCGTATTTTTTAAAAACAAGGCAGCTTGGAGAAGTTTTGAATTATTTATGAAACTAACATTGTATAAAAGAAAAAAAAAACATATTTTAAAACCCATATTTTTTATTTATTATTACAAAATTGGGCATCACCAACATTATTGAACAATTGATAGTATATACGAAATTCACTACTTTTCATATTCTATTCAATCCAAATTTACGTAGAGTGTTTATATTGAAGTCTTAAGGCAACATAGGTCATATCTTAACTTTTGGTTTTCACCTCGTATATCTAATACAGGATTGGAGGGGATATATATGAAGGGAAACTTTATCTTTTGTGTTATTGACAAGAATAAAACATAATCTATTGGTAACTAAAATAGATTTCTATATTGAGATACGATAATCTCACAAAGAGAGTACGACATAGAAATTTAGAAAATCAATAAGCATAAAAATAATACAAGATAAAATAAGAGGAAAACTATACTTTTTGAAATCACCACAGTCAGTTAGCCATTACTTCATTATTATGCTTTTTTTCAATATGTAGTGGGGTTATTCCAGAATTATTATTGATAGTATTATCACTATTTTAATATTTATTTGTGGTTAATATGGTAGTGCAACCGTTTATAGGGAGCAAATAACATAGAAAGACTCTTCCTCATATTTTAGAATTCAATGTGTGTGTATCTATATAATTAAAACCTTTTGAGGTTTAAGTAACCATCATAATTAAAATTACTATTTTGATCAATATCAAATATTATTTAACAGAAAAACTAATATTAAAATAATATTATGAAATTATATATAACTTATATCATGGATAAAATTATCTTTCCTTACAATATCCACATTTAATTTCTCTCTCCTACTCCACTTTTGTCTCTCACCCTTTCTTCTCTCTCCCATTTTCTTATCCCTTTTCTTTTACAATTTTCAATAAAGCCTCCGTTTTTTTTTTTTTCACAATTTCCATAATTTTTTTCATCAATATGATTTTTTTGAAAGAAGTCATTATAAATTATAGTAGAAGTAAAATTTGTAATGGTTAATACAAAATGTTTTACTCTAAGCTTGAAATAAATATATGTTTCTTTTATTTATTAGATGAAAAAAAAAATTTGCACACATAGCACGTATGTGTTGATAGCTAGTATATATATATATATATGTATGTATGTATATACATGATATTTTGTCATAGATTCGTTTTGACGAGGTTAAATAAATTAACAATTGCTTTGGATATCATGGTTAACTATTTAAGTGTCATAGTCAACTTTTTTTTGCATTATAGCTTCTAATTGTCTAGTTCTTATTTCTTCATTTAATATTTTAATTTCGTATTTAGTTGTCTTTATGTACCTAATGAGAATAATCTCTAATTATTTCCGTTCCCCCTACCCCCTTTTTCTGATTTGTGAAGTTTTAATTTCTTGTGTTAGTACGTTGCTAGTTTATACCACTTTATGGGGTTGTATGAATTATTATATTGTGTCATTAATCATATATTTTCTTACGTTTCTTATGGTCAACTAAGTCTATGCCTATTTAAGATTTCTTTCTAATTACATGGTCTCATAATTATCTTTATTTTTATATTATTTTTTGTCATTTATTTCCTATTTCATTGTTTATTATCTAAAGCTTTTATAAGTATCTATAGATAGATATCTATAACTTAAAAATTATGAGTTATCTAATATCTATTATGTTATCGTATCTTTTTTTGGAACAGTAGACCTAGAAACTTTTGGGTATCTTAGTCTACTTCCTTAAATGTATATAGTTACTTGATATTTTAGGAACATATTTTTCTATTTCTCATATTGTCCACTAAAAATAGGTTCTATAGATATCTATAACCTCCCAAAAAATTAATTACATGACTCTAAATATAGTAATTTTAAGAGTCAGGAATAACTACAAATTAAGATCATATAACTACATTTTATTTTTCCCTTTCCAAAGATATACTTACCCATTTACTACTTCATAGTATTTGCAAAGATAAAGATAATATATATGTTAAGCTTTAATTAATAACAATGGAATAAAATATATCGATAGTCTACAAAATATAATGGAGTAATTTTCTTCAAGGGGTAAATACTTGATTGATATGTACCCACACTCGTAATCTCACAATTCTATAGATCCTTTTCCTATGATTTTTATAAATCGTATATCTATGCTCTGATACCACTATAATTGTAACACCTTAGGCTCAGTACATTACAACTTACCACATGTCCTTAGTCATCTACTAATATATCGGGCATTAGTAACAATCTAATACTCCAAATTACACGCATTAACTTCAAATAGTCTCATAAAAACTCTATTAATTAAACTTAAACAAACCTCAGTAATGATAACCATAAAACTCTATAAACGAGTTAAACTAAAACATCTCTATAATAACTCTAGTAACACCTAAACTTCAACGGTTACTAAATTTAAAAGAAAATAAATAAAATTAATTAGCAATCTATTCCATAAGTATATCTAAAACTACTAATCTTCATCGTAATAGTAATAATAAGCATCATTCCTTTAATCTTGGTAGTAAAATGCATCACTAAGGTCCTCATACAAAATAAGTTCTTCATACATCTCGCCAGCTGAAAAAAATAAATAAATAAATTAGTACTAATGCCCAGTATGTGAGTACCACAACCACATGCATATGCCACATAGATTCACAAATCACATGCATTAAGATGCAAAACACATAACAATCAATAAACATATCAATTCTAAATATATTTATTTTGGTTCACAAACAGCAAAGGAATACTCACGATTCCAGTCTCCATAAACAAATGGGAACACTACCTTGGCCCCATAAACACTACAGGCACGGGTTCGCCGCTCGACCCCGACACCAACTTAACATCATACTCTCTACCGACAGGAGTTCACCATCTATGATCCCTACACCTTCCTAATCTTCATCAAATCTACTGGTAGGGGTTCACCATCTACAACCCCACACCTTCCTTACACTCATGTCTATTAGCAAGAGTTTACCATCCATGGTCCCCATAACCACTTAGTTGTTATAGGTTCCTTACCTCAATCTTGTAACCCTAAACCTACCCCTAGACATGTCAAGAAGCAACATCACTCAAAGATTATAAGGGTACCCTCTAAAAAACTCTTACTGGATCAAGACACACTTACATAAGCAACAACATACTAATAAAGCCAAATATACATTAGATTCATTTATATAATACTATTCCTAACAAGTACGATAAATATAGACCTAAATCCTGAGCATAAGATCTTTCTAATTCACAACTCGATTCAACACTTGAAGCACAATCAAAACATTCTTTTACTATCTACATAATTGGTCTTTTTATTCTTTTCTTAACACTACTTGGTTTAAGTTGTAACAATAGCTTATTTTAGAGTTCAAGATTCATTTTAGGTCCTAAAAATGTTTAGGAAGGGTTAGTATGAGGATTAGAAGCAAGAAAATTTGAAGAACAACAAAGTAAAGACAAGAATAGGAACATAATCAAGGTTCACAGTTGTGTTCCTTGGCTGTGTTTCTCTTTTCGCGTTCACATCATGACCAGGCCCAAGCACTACGACTATGGTCTTATGGCTTGTTCCTCTTGTCCTCAAATTTTCCACTCTACAATCGCATCTTAAAATTTTATGAGAGGATTACGAATGGCGATCACAACCATGGTCCTAAGTCATGTTTCCCCCTTCGATAATCACCTCAAATTTTGCAATTTTTCTCCTCCCAAACATCCTTGATTCAATCCTAAATCATTCTATTATCATGAATATTCACCAAAGTAATCTTTTTGACAACCCTTACCATGAAATACTTAAGTTTATTCTTGAATCCATGAATCAAATTATAAGATAACTTATCTAAATCAAAGAATTACATATCTTGCTTTTGCACTTAGATTGTTCTATGATTTCTTAATTCAAATCCATAACCAACCTTCAACCATAATAAGAATTCAAATTAGAATCCATTAAATCTATTCTTTTTTATTTACATGAAATCATGACTCTACCAAATCTAAAGTTTTCATAATATAGAATATACAAAATCTTAACTCACCTTATGCAATCTCCTCCTTTCCTCTACGATCACACAATAACACAAGATTAGAACAATTCCTCATATTGAAAAACCATGTAATTCAAAGCTTACCTATCCCGCTTGTCTCATTAATTTGCTACTAAGGTTCTCTTGTAGAGACCATTTCTAACAAGAAGGAGGTAACGCAATGACTTAAAGGAAAAATGGAGTATTTATGGCTAGGTTTTTTAAGTAGTGTTTTGTAAATTTTTTTTTTTCCAAAACAGACTCTAGTTCAAAAATAAAAATTACTTCCATGCCACCTTATGATAATATTTGCCTTTACTATTTTTGTGGGGTTTTACATAATGTAGAGAGAGAATTAAAGGTTATCGTATAGAGAGAGATATGTAACATATACTAGAATATATTTTTGAAAGCCTATTAATACATAATATAAATATTGTAGAAAAATAATGTTGGAGGGAAAGGGAAAAAATATAAAGTTATACATTAAAAGTATGAAGTTGAATAAAAGGTTATTCGCTTAATATAATATATATATATATATACTAGTAAAAGAGCTCGCAAAATGTATGGATAAAATAAATATTGATTATATTTTTTGAAAACATTAAATGTAAATATAATTTAATGTTTATTATAGTATAAAAAAATTAAAAAAATTATTTAAGTAATCTAAGGTCTTGAAAACATGACTTATTATGTATGAGTTACACACACATGTTTTTATTATCATATTATATACAATGTATATTACTTTCATACAAAGAATGATATAAGATAAATTATTGAATAGTATCTCATTTTGGGATTATTTGATGATCCAATCCTTATTTTTTAGCGGATTGATTCCACTTTGAATTTTATTCTTTTAAACATGAACTGTTGAACAAATAATGAATTGTGGGTTGGAGATAAGGATAGGGTTCATTAAAATAGAGGATGGGACAGTAAAATCTCCTTTCATTTTGAAATTGATTAAACAATTTGGAATATAAAAATGGAAGGAACTTTTAAAATTATATATTGTAATATGAGATATACATATACATAATGCTATATACATATTTCTTCAGCTATTGTAGACCTAGTTGTATGAACTTTATTCCATGTTGTATACATTAGATTACTATTTGAATATCGTTCTTGTATTTAATTCATTCTTATATATTTTTATAGTTATAACATATTTATATATGTTAAATGCTCCATAAGTTTGCTTTCGTAGTATGATGTTTCCTTACCGAAAAGAAAAAAAAAATGCTCTATAAGTCTTCTAATATAGTAAGTATGAATCGTAAATCATGTGCTTTAACTATAACATAATAGAAGCATCTACAGATACATTAGTATATACTGCATCAATGATAAATGGTAAATAGTTAAGTAAATCATTCACGGGATTGCTTGAAAAAATGCATTTATTTTAATATAATAGTTATCATTTATTAAAGAAGATAGGATGCATGTCTCTAAAACTACCCCAAATAATTTCCCCGTACCCTACTTCTCCAAAACCACCAATCCCTTTCAACATTCTCGAATAATTTCTACAATTGTAACTTCAATATTAATTTATTTATTCACATTATTATTATAATATTATTAGGAGACACCCAAACTGCCTTATCCCCTTTAATATTTTAAATAAACAGAAAAATGAACACTATATATAAGCTATCTCGATCATATCCACCTTAGATATAAAAACCTCAACTAAAATAATAAGTTAATTTTGGAGCATAATCATGTGTTAGAGAATTATAGCATAAAACTAAATCTTATGTAATTCACTTGCATACACATTCTCCCTCTATATATAATATCTATGCATATATGTATTTTTATTTTATATATGTATATTTATTTATTGTATCTATATCAAAGATGCTATAAAATTATGTAAACACAAATTCATATATTTAAACTTTTCATAAACATAATGAGTTAATTACACTATATATATGTTTTGTTACGTAATATGAAATGATATAATTAGGCAAAATGTTCGTTCTGTTTTAGTTTATAATTCCATTTGTTATATGTAGCTATTAAATCATTCTTCATCTAGGTGTTTCTTGTTTATCTGATGCAATATTATATTTTTAATACTCTAAGGTAATAATCATATAATATATAGGATAAATTACAAATAGGTAACTTGTGTTAAGATAATAAGCATAAAAATAGTGCATGATAAACTAAGAGAAAAACTATATGTTTGAAACTCTAACTTAAAAATGTCAACTTGTTATTCAATTAAAACTTTTAAAATAACACTTTATAAATAATTGGAGTCAAAGTTCAAATAAGTTAAGCAAGGCTGGGTTATTTTTAAGACTACCGCAACAGGTTTTGATTTATTTGAATAAATAAGATTAGAATACATATGGAATATCTATTTGAATTTGATACAAAATATAAACAACAACAAGGTAATCCTAATAAATAGATATTCTATTATATATATAGACATATATTTTTACCTTTCTAGAATTATCGTGAGATAGAAAAGAAAAAGGATGTAACATAATTCATAATTCGAAGTTACATCAATCGTACAGAAAAGAGGATAAATCTTGGCAATCCTTAAAAATTCAACATAATGTGGGATCCTTTGTATATGAGAAGGTGTATGTTATCGTAGAATTAATAATAAGATTGATTTACAATAAGAGATAACAATGGAACAATATTACCTGCAACTAAAAAGGTTCTATAACATTTAATAAGTCTGCCTAATACTATAAATACCATCATAGAACAAAAGAAGGAGATGCCGCCATTAGATAATTTTAAATAACTAAGAAATCTATAATTCAAAGTTATATTTATCCTTTTCACATAAGGTTCTCGATGATAACTGCAAGTGAATTGCCAAATATGAAAGATAATCTAACATAAGAAACTGCAACAACAGTCAACAACCCATAAGAATTTATAAAAGTTTAAAAAAAAAAAAAAGATTTTCTACCTGAGCCTAGGTTTAGGTAGCATTCAATCAAAAGCCCAACGATTTTGGGCTTTAATCTCTTCCTCCTCTTCAGGGGTAAAATCGTTCTTGATATTGAAAATCTTTCGAATTTCCTCCGGCATTCTGTTTCTGATTAAACTTGCAACTTTCTCGGTTGCTCGATCCAGCAATCCCCTATGGCATAAGTAATTCGCAGCCATTAAAAGATGATAAAGGGTGTCCATATCAATATCGAAAAACCTTGTCTCCCATTCTTTTAGTTCACCCTCTTTCATGTTCTTAATTTCACCATCCGTGTGTTTCTTGCACCATTCTAGTACTCTTTCCAGAATCCCCGTGCTCACGTTTCGTAAGGGAGTGATGCCATGTCCACAACCATCTTCAATCATGTGTTTGATGGTTTCGCACTGTCCAGCAACTTCCTCGTCGACGCAGAATATTTCACCCTCTTTCGACATTAGTTTGATGTTGTCCGTGATCCTGGCCTTCTTGTTGATGTGAAACCTAGGCGAATCGCCTTCCGGTTTAGCTGTTTTTCCTAGAATCCCCATGTGTAAAATTTGAACAAGCTTGATAGATTATGATCAAATATGTGAAGGATGGAAAACAAACAAGGGCAAGGAAAAAGATGATTTGGGTCTGTAGCCAATGTTAAATGTTAATCTCTCAATAAAATCGGTCGATCTTAAATATTATCCCTTCAAGTTATAACATATAATGCAATCGAAACTTGTATTGGAGGTTTTAGGCAAGGATCTATATAGAGAAACCCTACCGACTCTCCCAACAGTACTCAAACAATATCTCTAGATATCCAGTAGATATTGCTATGATTGCAATGATCCGTCAGATTTTGTTTTATCCCGATGCTCTATCGAATCTGTTTTAAATTCATATATCTTTCTTTCTTTTTTCTTCGTCTATCTTTTTATATATTATAATTACATTGCATTGCCCTTTTACATGTTCAAGAATTTTCCTACTCTAAATCAGATAATTTATATAACTACATCAGATATACTTTTTCTTCTACTTCTTTTCTATATATATATATATATTTTGGTTTTGTTCTCATTTTCTTTTCTTTTTTTTTTCATTTTTCCCACTACACTATTACGTTAGTATATTGCATTGCACTGGCATTGATCAGATGACCTATAGATGAGCTTGTGTAATATGTAAAATCAAGTGGATAGATTTATCAAAAATAGTATTTAATCATGATAGTGAACAATGCAATGCAGAGGATAATTAAAAAAAAAAAATCTCAAAGAAGTCATTACAATATATATATTTTAAATGTATATGTGACTACGTAGTGTTTACTTACAGAGTTGTCTATTGAATGCATCATATATATGATTTAAAATTTGTATAAATTATCTGTATTAGCACATAAATAAATAAACAAAAAAAAAAGGAAAAGAAAAGTGCTATATGTTTAAGGTGCATAATATACACTGTATTGTACCTTTATATACACTTTCATCTACAAAGAGAAGTGAAAAAGAAAGTTTGTAATAAATAATAAATCAAACGTCAGCAATCTGTTAAAAAAGAATGATAAATAATTTTCATATTATTCAATCTTTTTCCAATAATAAAAAGGAAAATGTATACTTTTAGTTATCATCCCTTACGTATTTTTTTTATTTGATTTCTCAATCTTTTGTTTTTCTTCTTTTTGAATTTTCAGTGTTTTCAAACACTTGCAAAAATGACTTCCGTTACATCTATTAGCTTATTCGTCCATCCATAACACAATTCAACTACAAATTGGCTAAGAATAATTAACTTAATAAAATAAAAACATTAAATATATTTAGTTATATAATATAATAAACATGAAATTAAAAATATACTTAACTATATAATATAATAAAATAATAAGAAATACAAAAAAAAAATAATCAAAATAAAGTTAGAAAAATGAGCTAGAAAAAGTTCTACAAACCCTAGTCATCTTGGTCAACAATTTCAAGGCCATTCAATAGTTAAAATATGCTCAAGATGGAAGGAAAACTTGATGGACTTAACAAAAATCCTATATTTGTAAACTTTCAAAAACATTGAAATATCAAATAGAACATAACAAGGTAAATAACTAAAATAGAAAAGCAAGTAAACATTAAAAATTAAAAACTTACTTTTCCCTATTAAAAAATAAAGTATAAATTTAGACCGTTTAAAAAATAAAATGCAATATGCATGAATGATCTATGATTTAAAGTGCCCTGAAATAGTAAAAGGTAATTGTAGGATTTGTTCATTTCCTATTATTCTGTGGCTGTAATGAATGAGTAATAAGGAAGGGGCAATACTAATGCAAAAGCTACTGTGTAATATAATTTATTTGCTATATATATATATATATACATGTATATATTGTTTAGCTATATTTACACACACACACATATATATATATTGTTTAACTATATTTACACACAAATCATTTAATACTTTATTATTATTATTATTATTATAAACATATTACTTGTGCTACTACACACATACTTGAAGCTTGTATGAATTTTATTTCATGTTATATACAATAGATTACTAATTGAACATATTTAAATGTTTATTTATTTTAATATATTTTTATAGTTAAAGATGCTATATATTTATATATTTAAATGTTCCATAAGTACATTTATATTGTAATTATGCTTTATAAGTATTATGTGCTTATGTGTTATGTAATGAAAGCATCTATAAATACATACATAGATCTCACACCGCTGCTTGGATGCTTAGAAAAAAAAAGATAAATAATTAAATAAGTAAATCATTTATAGGGTTATTTGGAAAAATGCAGTTTCTCTTTTTGTAATAGTTATCATTTAGCATGATTAGATACATATCTTTACAAAACTACCCGAAAATACTTTCTCTATACCCTACTTTTCCAGAACCACCGCTCTTTCAATATCACCTAAGTAGCTGCCGTAGTTGTAATTTCCATATTTATTTACAATATTATTATAATGTTTTGGGAGACACCGAAATTGCCCCATCCCCTTTGATATTATAGATGTCAAAATCTCAAATCAGATTAATTAGTCAAATTTGTAGCGTAATCATGTGTTATAGAATTATAGCATAAAAATTACATCTAATAAGATTCACTTATATACTATCTCTCTATCTATACACACACACACAATAGTGAAAAATACACTTGCATTACGGGTATATAAAAATTAGAAAAAAAAATTCAATAATATTATGAAAACTTGCCTTGTAATTTTCCACTATAATATCCTCAATATAATGCTCAACCTACTTATTTACTATTATAACTTCTACCTTTTAAGTATTATATTGCTATAATATTCTTTACAAGAAAGACATTAAATCTAAGGGCGTATCTTTGGGTTTGTGGTGGGTAGCACTAATCGGGCTCCAACCCCCCTTTTCCCTCCCAAACTTGGGAAAAGTTACTTTTTTATTTTTTAGAAAACAAAAATATATATTTTAAATAGCGAAACATAATGTAAAATGAATTATAATTTAGTGGTTAAGTATTTATTTTACAACTATAAGGTCTTGTATTCAAATCCCATATTTGTCATCTACTCTCTTTAAGATACATTTATTGCTTGAAATTTGCATTGCATTTATCTTTTTGCATGTATTAAACTTTTTTTTTTCTTTTCACAACAACCAATAATGTTAAATTCATTAATTATAAATTATACTCAACTAAATAAATTCTCTTAAATTTCTATTTTCATAAGTAAAACAATAAAAATAATTTCATCATCTGTTAATTGTTGATTTCCGTTCCAATATGCAAGTACATGCAAATTAAGAAAATGGCTATAAGGGTTGTCGGATGGTGCTTTGGTGTAACCACTTCGATGTCTAAGTCAGCTCTCTTACTGTTAGAGTTCACTTATAAAGTAATGTGAAAGAAAGAGAACAAAAAGGAGTCCTGCTACCTAGCGTTTTTTCTTTTTTCTTTTTGTATTTATAATGCGTAAGTTGATACTTGTACTTGGACTAGGCCTTAAGAGTTGGACTTAAGCCTTAATATTACTTATTTAAGCCTTCAACCTATTTTACTAAAAAATGCTATCAACATCATCAACGTTACAAGTATTCTAAACTTATTACATAAAGCATTAATAAATAATATCAATTATATGACTTGAGTTAGTAAATATTTTTACAACTAATTTTACAAAAAATGAATGTGGATTATTGAATGATTGATTATCAAGTAATTTACATTCAAAATGACATTCTTTTTTTTTTCTTGGTATTGCTAATATAACAATTACACAAAGCCATGAAAAGAAATAGTACAAGGCTTATATCTATGTCAAGCTGCTCTTTCTATTTTACTTGTAATTTTTTATTCAATTATAATTTCTAATCTATATTTGTTAAACAAAAACTTACACAAGTTATATATATTAATGTGATTTTTTCTAAATTAATAGTTAAATTTCATTTTATATATATACATAATAAAAAGGTAAAAATTGGCTTCTTCTTTTTTTACTTCTTATAAAATATATCAATTACTTTGAATCATTTTTAAAATGAATTTTTCCATCTTATTAAGCTTTAAGAATTATTATAAGTCAAATCATTAATAAGATATATATAAAAAAGATATAATATAATTACATTAATAAGAAAATATTTTCCTACAAATAATTTTAACATTAGCTTAATTAATGTAAGTCTGACTCCCCCAATTATATGGTCCTGTATCCGTCATTCACTAAATCCATCCTAACCGTGCTTTAATATAATAAATATATATGTATCTATTATGCATATATGTATTAGTATATATGCTATATATATGTATATATATGGGTAAATATTACATTCATTACCTAAACTTTGTCAAATGTTGCAATCAACTATCTTAAGTTTAAAATGACAAAAGGAAATTGTAAATAAGCCTTCTAAACTTTGACCTAAGTGTGCATTAGTTCCCTAAACTTTCAAAGTATTGGTAATATGAAAGACATTTCCTTTTTTAGTTAAAAAAATCATACTATTGTCAAAGTTTAAGGGATCATAAAAGCATAGTTTGATAAGTTCAAGGTTGTTTGTGTACAAGAATCAAAGATTAAGGAAGTTATTTTCAACTTATAGAGGTTATTTGTCAATTGATCAAAATTTAGAAGGTCTTAAAGCACACTTTGAAAGTTTAGCAAGTTAATTCACACCTATGTCAAAATTTAGAATAGTTATTTACACTTTTCCCATATATCAAGTTACAACCTATAAATCTTTTGAGGTCTTTTATTATATATAGTATCTAAATTGGGTAGTTAATTTCAGAAATAGATAAAGTTTAAGAATCAAATCGATGCTTTCAAACTTCAAGTTGTTAATTGTAAGAATGGATATAAGTTCAGGTACTATAGTAACATTTACTTTATAATTATTTATTATATACATATCATAGATGCTACAAAATTATGTACAGACAATTAGACTTCTAATAAACATAATCGATTAATTGCATCGTATATATAATCCATTACACAGTAGATATGAATTATTGTATGATATAATTAAGCATAACGTTCATTCCATTTTCATTTAAAATTCCATTCATTATATGACTATTAACTCATTCTTCACTTTTGTGTTTCTTTTTTATCTCAAGTAGTAATGTATGTTTAAAATTCAAAAGCAATAATCATATAATATATATAATTCTATGCCATGAAATGCTTAACAAAATAGCACATTCATAAATATATGCATACATACTCAAACGCATATATGATGAAATATCAAATTGACTTTTGGATGTTTCATAAATATATTTGGCTTTTTACAAGTTGTATATATGTAATTATAGGGAACAGGGTGAAAAAGAATAATTGAGTAACTAAGGAAATCATTGTAAAACTAAGCTCTCAAGTCTCAATACTTAAATAATATACTTATGGAGAGGAAAAGAATTAGAAAGGAAATAATATGAAAAGAAAAAATAAAAGAGAAAAAAATGTGTGGAATGTTTTTATTTAGATAAAAATGGAATAGAAAGAAAAAATATGGAGAGAAAGTCAATTATCTATAATTTTAAATATGCTGAAGTATTAAAAAGAAATCCCTGAAATTTAAAATTACATTTTCATCTTGTCGGTTTTGGAAGTAACCAAAAGTAGGAGTGAATTAGTTATTATATGAAATCAATTTTTTTTGCAAAATTGATGTTAAAACAGTTACCTTTTGATTAGTCAATGCAAATGGTGTAGAAAACAATATAAAACAACAATTAAAAAAGTGAAAGTAAAAGGAACAAGAGTTATAGTGTTTCAGTCTTATGCTTACTACACTCTTCCAGATCCATTGTCGAGGACTTGGTATTCTATACCGGTATCGTTTCACTATCTACTTCAAAAACTTTAATCAAAGAAAGATTATAGTTATAAGCCTTCCGCTCTATTTCCCTAGACTATCTCTTGCCTAATACAAATCTATAAAATACAACAGTAAACTCTTTTCTAACAAACAATTTGATTTTCAAAAGATAAGAATTTTAATAGTTTTGATGAGTAAATATAGTAACCTTCTAAGCATAAGCACAGAAAATATGTAAAAGTGAAAGTCATATGATTAGTAAATCTTTCTCAAAAGATAAGAATTTTAATAGTTTTGATGAGTAAATATAGTAAATCTTTCTCAAAAGATTCTTTCCCTCTACCAACACAATTGTGCTTAAATAAGGTAAATTCAAAAGACCTCTCAACAAAAGCATGAACTAGGGGGATGATCAGAGGAAGAGTGGATGTAAAATGTGTTTGTTTTAGATTATGATGCTTGATAAGATGGAAAAGAGAATTGTATACATTTTAGTCAAATAGATAAAATTTTCATGACTCTTTCTCGGTTGGCGAGATGTTAAATCTAATTTTTAGTTTAAGAATCCTTGGTTAAATGGCTTGGGAATGAGCATTTGAATATGGTCAGATGAAATTGGTTGACTTTATTATTGCAAGTTAGTTGAGAATGATTTTCTTATTTTTTTTCGGGTCAAGTGTATTCGTTTACCAGTTTCCTAAAATAGTGATAAATTTTGTTTAGTATTTCTTGTCCCGAAAGTTTTGTTTTGATTTATTTACTTAAGGACAAGCAAATGCTCAAGTGTGGGGAAATTTGATAACTCTAATTTTAAACATATTTCATATGGTGATTTTATAATATTTTCCTTACATTTTTTGTTTTCTTTAAAGAAATTGATACTTAATTGAGTAAAATTTTAATTTCAAGGTTTAAACGCGTTCTAGGATCGAAAACGAAGAAAAGGAATCAAGTTTCACTCAATTCCGAGTTCAAACGAAGAAGTTATGAAGTTTTAAAGTTATGCAGAAAATTTTGCCTTAGTGCAAAAAGTTACACGACCTGGAGACACGGCCATGTCCCAGGCCATGTCTGGTGACGAAAATAGAATCCGTGTAATACATATATAAAAGGATATCTTAGGGTTTCAAAGGAAAAGAGACATTACAGAAACGGAGAGACACAAAAGACGAGAAGAGACTTGAGGAGAACATCAAGAAAGAGGCGAGAACAACATCAACTTCAAGATTAGAGAGATTGTTCATCAATCAAAGAGGTTTTCCATATTTTATTTTATGTTTTTTATGGAACTCGTTTTTAGATTCGTTATGATAGCTTAGAATTCGAGTATTTAGGATTATGGAACCTAGGGTTTCATATAACCCTTGGATTGAATTATAATTTCAATAAAGTTTCTATCTTTTCTTGATTCAATTATGTTGTTTAATTGTTGATTGATAATTCTAGAGTATCAATATATGATATTATGCATGTTGATTAAGAAATTGCATGTGTAATTAGATCTTAGCATAATTGAAGAGAATTACATGTATACTTAGAGATAAGATACATGTTTCTTCCGGAAAGTTGATTGTTTGTATGGGAATTCATTATACATTAATGCAATTCTAAATTATATTACTAAGTGAAGAGATTCCGGTAAATAATTTAGGATTAGGGTTAATATTTTTGAGAAAGATATTAGCTTTAATTGTGAATCCTTCCGGTCAAGAATAATAGAAACTGAATTGAATATATTTTAAATGGTTACATGTTAAACACTAGGGGAAATAATTCCTAAATACATTATTAATTTCTTGAAGTCGTTCATAGTTTATTGCTTTCTAATTTACTTAATCAAGTCTCATAATTAGTTTAGATGGTTAATTTCAGTATTTTTAATTCATTCAACTCATCACAATTTTCTGGTTAAATAATAAAGCTAAAGTTAATATTAGTACTCAAAATCTCTGAGGGATTGACTCGGACTCACATCCGCTATATTAAAATTAATAGGTGCGCTTG
Source organism: Lumnitzera littorea (assembly GCA_024138015.1). NCBI lineage: Eukaryota > Viridiplantae > Streptophyta > Magnoliopsida > Myrtales > Combretaceae > Lumnitzera > Lumnitzera littorea. Next base: position 106,745,936 of record JAMXBB010000003.1, read on the forward strand.
CCTTGTATCAGTATCCAATACTAACACAACTTGAGACTTATTATTGAGTAAATAAGTCCAACTACTACAGTTGCTATCATCTAAAATAGTAAGAAAATATCGAGCCCCAAAAATTGAAGGAACAATGAAAGGACCCCAAACATCAACGTAAAGTAAATGAAACAATTGCAATAAATGACTGGAACTTCTAGCAAAAGAAAGTCTGTAACTTAGATTCAAAGTAGGTGTCACAAATGAATTCATGAGAACTAACTGATTGACAACCATTAACATGCTGTAATTTTGACAAAGAAACATATCCCAATCTATCATGAATCAATTGTAGTATATCGGACTTATTACATGTAACAAGCGATGAAGTGGACAAATCACATGTTTGCTGAGAAATATCACTAGAAAAAGCAAAATGACATACGCCTTAAGTTTCCAAAACATACAGTCTGTGCATTGGCTTTGCTAAAGCTATTGTTTGATCAGTTTGTAGGTCCTAAAAAATGGAGGATGAATCAATCTTGGCTTTAACATTATTATCAGCTAACATACGTTGAACTGATAACAAGTTTTGTTTGAAGTTTGGCATTGGTAAGACATTGTGCAAGACTAGTGATGACTTTAGAATAACAATTCTTACTAAGTGAATGACTTTAATTATGCCATCAGGTAATCTAATGTGTACAGGTTGTTTCAAAGGATATAGATGATGAAAAAGAGTTTTAAATGGTGTTATATGATCTGTAGCACTTGTGTCTACAATCTAATTAACAAAATTATTATTCAAAGCACTAAGAATTGAAGAAGTGTTAGAAATACCAGAAAATTGAATGGCCGCATGAACTGCTGCTACCGCGTCCTATCCTTGCTTATCCTTCAAAACTTTGTATACTTCTTGAAAAACTATTTGAATCATTTGTGGACTTAAAACATCTGCTTTTCCTGTTAAAAAACAAGAATTAGTACTCTTACTTACATCATCAGTTATGATGTCAAATGGCGTATTATAACCACTCGTGGAAGGTTTCTCCATTAAACATTGTACAGCTATTCAATTTGGAAACTTTCCATTTTGTTTACCCTTAAACCAATCAGGATATCCAACAAGCTTGAAACAGTTATCAACTGTATGCCCTCCCATCTTGCGATGCTTACAAATCAACCTATTAAAACTCTTATCTTTTCTTCTGTCTGTAACTCCTTTGACAACTGGACTAGGTTTATTGGTCGTAAAAGCAGATGCATCAATATTGTAAACACTACAAGAAGTAATCTGCTTTTGTTTCTCCGCTTATTGAACAATGTAATAGGCCTTATTTACCGTCGGTAATGGATCCATGGATAGAATTTAGTTCCTTACCAACTCATATCCTTCATTTAACCCAATAAAAAATGGCATCAACCTAGTATTAGACTCAAATTCTGCTATCCTTTCTTTCAAGTTACAAGTACAATACTCCACTCTTCCATAATCACACATTAGATAACTATGTAAGGCTTGTAACTCATCCCAAAACCTTTTTAATCTATTGTAGTAGCTTATTATAGATTGATTCATTTGTCTCACATTACTAAGCTCAAATTGAAGTTGAAAGATAAGTGGAGCATTGCCTTGTCCATACTAATCAAAAATTTCTTGCTACAATTCAAAAGCTGATTGTGCATAAACATAATTTTGAGCCAATTCACTTTTCATTGAATTTATAAGCCAACACGTAACCATATAATCAGCTCTAGTCCAGCGAATCAAATCACCTGAATTAAGATTACGTTTTATAATGCAACCATCAATGAAACCAATTTTAAGCTTAACACCTATTCCGATCCTAATCAACTTGCTCCAAGCTAGATAATTAATTCCATTAAACACAATGTTTCCTATTATCATATTCAGACTATTAGATGAAGAAATATATAGAGGATCATTATGAAATTGCTCAATTTGTTGAATATGTAATTGTTGACCTTAGCCGCTCATGATTGAATTGTAGACAATGAATATGAAGAAAATTGATAGATCTTACCGTAACAGCTCTGATACCATGTGAACAATTGAAAAACCAATTCAAATTGTATAGAATTCCAAAGTAGAAAAAGGTTGAATCAGCTCAAGAACTCCGTCGAGTTTGCTCTATTTATTATTGAAATGAAAACAGAAAATGAAAATCTATTTTTCAAGCTAACTAATTCCAGTATTTATCCAATAATAACTAACTACTACATATCATCATACTAAAGGTACAAATAAATAAATGTTAGTTATACAAATAAGTAATCTTCACAATAACTCGAATATATGTTTGTAATAAGCCGATAGCATCAAATTTAACAAATCCTATCATAAGCTCTTACAAATAAACTTGTCTTGAAGTTAATAAAATTTGTCCTTTTTAATTGACGTGGATATGTCTGCTACTTGGTGATATGTAAGTCCCACAACTAGTCATTCAAGATTTCGATCAGCTGAAAGATTCGATCAAGCCTAAATTATAAGTAAAGCTATAAATATTAGTAAAAATGATCCTGTAAGTTTGAATTTAAGAAAATAAGCAATAAAATAAAAGACTATAAAAATTCTAAATTTTAAATATATAACTCGTTATTTATCGAAAATGCGTAAAATGCATTCTGATAATTAACGAATCGCTAGAGATAAATTATATGTATACAAAAAAAATCATAAAATGACCTAAATAATATTTAGGAATATTTATTTGTACTATATATGAATTTACATATAGGTAGAAATACGCGTAATTACTTAAAATACGCATAATGTGCTAAAAAATACTAAATAATTAAAAAAAATTCATAATTAATTAAGGAAAAATCAGGAAAAATAAGGAATGATCTAGATATAGGTCGTGGTAGCTGGGGAAAATAAGAAAAAAAACTAGCCAATTAAATTAGAAGAACACAAAAGTTAAATTGGAAGAAGATAAGGCAATTGTCTAATCAAATTAATGCACATTAATTATCACAAAGCTCTATAAATAGGGAAAAAATCACAGAGCTCATTTGGGTAGTTTGGAGAGTGAGAAAAATAGAGAGAAAAATTAGGGTTAGAAAAAAAAAAAAGAAAAACTGTGCAATTAGGACCTTAAAAGGAAACCAACACCAGACGAGTACCTGAGAATGGACGGCCACCACCACCACACGGTGGTGGCAATGCCTAGACCAGTTGACAAGGCCATGGTGGTCGGCGGTGGCTGGAGTCACCCAGACCGGTGAGTCCGATTTCCAGCCCGATTTTATGTAATTTTATAAAAAATAGTAAATATTCTTAGAAAATTATGAATTTTGTTATTATAGAATATTTTTGTATGTAGTTTTTAGAAAAAATATTATTTTGATGAAAATATGTCCCGTAATATATGGTCCTTAAGAAATCGTGCAAAACTGAGCATGTTTCAGTTTAGAAATAAATAACCTTAGGAGTGTAGTTTTGAACCCAAAATTTTTGTGTAAACTACTTAAATGATATAAAACAGTGCTATGAAGCCCATTTTTAAAAATTAATTTTCGAAAATTTTAGATAATTTTTAGACCTTAAAATGAGGCATAAAATTGGTTAATTATGTAGTAATTAAAATTAGGCATTAAATGATTAATTAAGTAATTAAATGATTAATTATTGATTTGGTGAATAATTATATGTTTTAGGATGTTGAAATCTGATGAAGCATGATACTGTAGTATTTAGGGTGTTAAATGTAATTATTAGGTTAATTATGTAATAAATGAGTAATAGGGAAAAATAGTAAATTTTAAGTTAATTTTGTAAATTAGGGTAATTAGTAGTAAAATCTGATTTAGGATGAATTTAGACATTTTGAAATGATAATTGATGTTAGGAAATAATAATTAGAGTGATAAAAATATTATATGTGTATTATGTACATAATAAGTAATAGTACATAATACATAATTATTAGAAATATAATAAATAGAAAATATTAGAATAAAATTAATATTATGATAATAATAAAAATATACAATAAATCTCATAGGAAATTTGAATTTATGTAATTATATGAAAAATGTAAAAATTTTTCACATCAGGAGTAAATTCGGTATACTAATAAGGATTTAAATGTATTGGGAGGAATAAAATACTAATTAGAGGTAATGATGATATTTAGGGATCGGGAAGTAATGTGATTAATTTCATATTATGAGTTGAAACGAATTTCTAGGATTCGAGTATAAAACAATACTTAGAAATCGAACTAGAACCTAATTTAAAAATCGATGCGGAAACCAAACTCGAACCTAACCCTAAACCTAGAATAATTGTAAAAGACTTAAGACCTAGATAATTAGGTATATTAAACCCTAAACAAAACATAACAATAAGCGTTATAGGATAAAACGAACTTATAATAGTTATATGAAAAACTGAAACCACGTTTGTGTTATAGGGATGATCAGCGATGGCCTTAGCAAGTCAGACCTCGAGTAAGTGAGCGAGGAGTCGAGGTAAGTTAGGATTAATACAATGCTATATTTTGAAGACTTAAGATTATGCTTGGTTGTGCTTGTTAGATAGTTGGATGTATGCATGTACTTGATTATGAGTGATGCTATAATTCTATTGGTTGTTCTGGCTTATATTGTATGATTTGTATGAAATGAATGATCACCCTAAACTGGACTTAATCAAATATACGACTTGTAATCATAATCGGTCTTGCATGGCAACCTATTAAGGGAAACCGAGGTTTCTCCGGCCAAATACCGACCCCTTCGAAAGGGATAACGCAGGATTACAAAGGGTCTCTTCTTCATTCTTAGTTGAATTAAGTGATAAGTGAGGAGGTCACGGCAAGGGTGAAGTCAATGGCTCGAAGGTAGTCGCGAGAGGAGCGAGGTCTCCATTACACAAGCCTGGGTTTGGTTGTGAGCTGTTGCATTAATGGTAACTCCTCAACCCAGATTAGAGTCGGTGTAATTTCTCTAATCTCACGATGAGCTGGACAACTTCGTACGATGACATTTGCTTGAATATGCATTGCACTTAATAAGTTGATTGATAACCTTGTTGTGTTTATAGTATAGTTTTAAGTCCTCTATCCTAACTTACTGAGCTGTAGTTGCTCACATCCCTATAGATGTCGTACAGGTGCTGGCTAAGAAGCGGCAAACAACTACTCTGAAACTAGCAACTGCTGGATCTTGGAGCGTGAGGAAAAACATTTAAAGAATAAACACATATTTTTAAGGTTTAAGCTTTTACTTTAGAATTTTTTATTTCTGAATAAAGTAATAACTAGGAAATATATTACGAAGAAATATTATAAGCGATAATTGTAATAACTAAATTATAGTGTATACATATATTTCCTCACTTTCTTAGGTAAATGATTTATTTAAATTACAAACTGTTTACTTTAAAGTGGGTTAATCGTAGACACCTTGTGTAGATCAGGTCTAAAATAGTGGTTGTAAGGCCAACTTCTATCTTAGAATGGTTTACACGGGGGTGCTGTTACGAATCTACCGCTTCGGGACGTGACATGGTATGCATTGGACATATTACCTAAATACATCCAGTAAATGGAGTTAGGCCTTCAGTTTATCAAAAATCTAACTTATCATCCATTCCGTAATGTTTTGTCAAATTATTATTCTATCCTAATTCTTTGATTCATCCTCTAATTCTTTCAACATGACTTAATCCAAAAGCTTAGCTATATACAGTATTTTATACACTTAATATACTGGTTAACTATCTTTAATCCATTTCTGTTATCATCAAAACAATAAAAAAGAAAAAAAGAAAACCTAACACATTTGAAAAGTTTCAAAGTAATTTATGTCATGTTTGGTATATAGAAATGGACCAAAATGGACCAAAATGGAATCAAGAATCAAGGTTTCATTCCTTTTCCCTATATTTTAAAGTGCATTTAGAAGTTGGAATCATCGAAAAGGAATCCAATTATGCCTTTTAATCATGATTCATTTCCTTCCACGTTTATTATTAATCAAATTATTTACTTAACCTTCAATTTAATTATGATACTTAATGATTAAGGGTATTTGTGGCAATTACTACTAGATACATAATTAACTTTATTGCATTCCATTATAAATGTTTTCAAATGTCTATTCCAACCCATTACATTTCATTCCATTCCAATCTAGTCCATTTCATTCCATTCCAAATCATTCATGCGTAGAAAATGTAACATAGTTTATTTTTCTTATCATTATTTCCAACTCTATATTTGAGATAAAGGAAGGAAAGAGGAAGGGCAAGAGAGAGAGATAGAGAGAGAGAGAGAGAGAGAGAAATATGATGAATACTAATAATATATGTGAAAATATTCTATATAAATGTTTTTCTAACGCTTAGCACATATAAAAATATTAGCAAAAGTGGTGAATACAGCCAACTTGTACACATAAGTTACCTAATGAAAGACTAATCCGATACAAGTCAATTCCTTTCTTCTTTACACATGTGCCATTATATTCATGAAGATTTTAATTCATGGAAAAAAAATCAATTCTAATGTATTCTCATTTCATTTTGTCTTAATTGACTTCATACTCATGTCTTTTATTTATTATAGTGTTTATTCTATAAATACTTTTCATATATAATGATAGACTTACTATATTGTTATCATTATTAATGTTGTCATTGTTTGAAGCTATTTTATTTCATTATCTAATATTCACTATTATTAATTTTTTATTATGTTTGATCTCATTGTGAGAGATTAGGGAGAAGTAAAATGTTATTTTGTCATTACTGGCACTGCTCTAAGGAAAGTGATAAGACAATCTTAAGTTACATTTTATTTTATTTATTTCACATTATGAATTTTACTTTATTATTGTAATTTACTAAGATGTCTTTATATATATATATACTTATTGTAGCTATTATTATATTACTAGTCACATGCATGTATTGTAAGTTCATAAATATTGGTATTATGGTTTTAAGTATTATTATACGGAATTACTCTTATATTATTATGTTTTAGCTCACCAACAAGGATTAGTGAGAGAATGATGTATTCTTTTACATCATGTTCTTCTACATTTTAAAGTGAGGAAAATTTTATGAATATCTAGCATCAAGGGATTTGATAAGGCAAAATTAGACTTAAATTTTGGTTTATATTATATAGAGCTAGATTTGACTCTTAGGCGTTAACTTAATAATGACTTATGTTTCATTCTTTAGACTAAAGTGGTGGGGAACAAATAATTAAGTCTATGTATTTCGAATAATTAAGGTAGATTTCATATGACAGGCTTAAAGTAAGGACTACTTACGACTAGTCCATCCGTTGTCAGCATTTCTTAAGGAAACTCATGCATTAAAGAAAAGTTTCATAGTATTGGAATAAGGAGGACCACATTCATAGTCCATTGAGAGGTGATTTATCTTAGCCATCAAGTACAATCTGATAGGTGACATCGATGATTAAAAGCCTTAGACTACATAAATACTCAAATCCCCTCCATATTCAAGACATCAATCAAGAGATATGCCATTATGCTTTTAGATTTCTACCATAAAATATCACATAAAGCTTAGAACAAAGAACACATTATCTTCACCTCAAGAACAATGAGTCAATACTATTAAATTGCTCGTCTACCCATTATGCATGCGTTTGAGCTCTTTAAGATTACCTATTCCTCTACCTTATCTCTTTCTTTCTTAATCATTCTTTATTTGTTATTTCACGTTACTCCTAGCAAGTTATAGTGTATTGCAAGATGCATGCTATATACATGTAACCATTGCAATTGGTAGGGGTGGGCGTAGTTTAGTTTGTTACCATTTACCCTACCTTATTGAATTGAATTTAATATTGCAGCTTGTTTTTTTTTTTTTTTCTATTTTAAACCTAACCATAAGGTTTAGTTCATAATTTTTTTAAACATAAGGAAACGATTTGGTTTGATCGATTGGCAATTCAAATCATTAGTGCAAATTAATTATAACTTCTAAGGCATATTATAAACACTGTTAAATCTTCAACTGGACTAACTTTGCCATGTTTTAAAACAATGATCATTAATTGAACCAAAAAGAATAAAAGATTAAGATGTAAACTTTTACATTCAAAGTTTAAATGGACTAACTTCTCATCTAGCTTGTTTTACATTTAAAAGATACCATGTTTTTATTTTCATCCATAAAATAACTTAAAAAATATGAATAGGTTCCAAATCGTTATGTGCTTCGTAAGTGCAACGTATTATTCTCTTTTGATCCTTAAGGCAAAATAAAAGAGGGTAAGTCCTCTTCAACCTTTAAACATGAGATTAAAAGAAATTATACTTATGAGATCCATAAAACAAACAAAAGAAAAGGTGATTGTGAAGCTTACTAGCTTGTAGTTGGCAACATGATTGTGTGAGACTAAGAGTGTCATGTTTAAGATCATTATGCGCCTAACAAAGTTAATCAATTTGATTTTCTTGTCTAAATTAAACCATGAACCATTTATATAAGGCTGAACTAGACAATGACTCAAATTGATTGAAAAAAATCAATTTTTCAGCATGATTCATAATTTTTTTGGCTAGCTTTAATGATCACATTACTATGTTTACATATGTCTTTTATTGTTCTTAAGGTTTTCTTAGTTATTAAGAAATTTTTTCTTGTTCTTCTCTTTCCTTACACATTTTTTTATTCATATATAAATTTTAATGTTTATATAAACAAGGTTAAGTTCTACTAATTACTTAATTTCTCTAAATTAGAACATACAATATTCGACAATATGAATTATATGCTCTTCAATAGTAACAGTACATTTAAAAAACCACATGTTCATATAATGAAAGAGAGACCAACTTAAAAGGAAGGAAGCACTTAACCCACTTTACTCACACTTGTCATCTCACTATCTTGTAAATCAATGTAAAACCCAACAAATTGTCAAAAGAAATAAAAGAAAATAGATAAATAAATAGCATTTTTCATTAAGGGCATGAGTGGTATTACTTGTAAATATCATGGGCATTTTGGGCATACAAAAATTCCTACAACCCTAAGTATAAAAGTAGAGTGCTACTTATTGGAAACCCTTTTTGCAAGCATTCCCTCACTTACAACTCTTGTAGATTAGGGTTTTCACGTGAGTCTTGAAGCAAAGAAAGGAAATCAGCATGTTTCATCAAGATCTTAATAGAAAAAGATTAAGGTAAGTTGTGAGATCGTCCTTTATTAAATTTTTCGATCAAATATCAATAAAAATTCTTTTTCTTCAATAAGGCAGCAAATAAAACGAATTTAGGGTGATGTTTCAAGGATTCTATAGTGGGTTCTTAGTGGTGAAAGTGTGAAATTCGAATCCTAAAGGTAAGTATCTAACATCTATGCTTTGTACACTTAATTTCAATAAAAGTATGAACAAGATTTGGAGTGTTGATTTGAGATTTGGTTATATAATAATGTTTAGAGGGTGTTTTAAGGGGTGTAGGATAGAGTTGTTGTTAGGAAAACATTCTAAGAGTTGTAGCTTTTGAGAATTATGAAAGGGGGTTGAAGGGTATAGGGGTGTAACATCGCTATAGTATGTAAAAAACTATAGATTGCAACTAGCATCCGAATGCTAAGAAGTAGATGCTCTCAGAATCTTAATGTCTGGAAGTTACGTAAAATAGCATCTGAACGCTAAGTTCCCTATTGTGTGCAATGACATTCTCCTTGGTTTGTTGTTGTTTTTCTGGCATGTACTTCCGTTCCCAAACCCTTTTAAGTGTTTCTAAACATGAACCATCACTTAAATGATTTACAAACCAATCTATTAACTTAGTGATCCTAGATTCCTTAAGCGTGATAAGTTGCAAATGTGTAAGGGTTGAGTTGTTGAATTTAAAAGGTGAAGTCGGTTGAGTTTAGAAACTAAGTATGGTATTATATTTTCATGTGAGTAGGTTGTGAGGTAAATGTTTCAAAAGTTGAGCAAACCATTCGGTCAAATACAGTGTATTATGTGTTGCTTATGTTTGTAAGATTAGTGCATGCTAAATGAACTTAATAACTATTTGGCCTAAACTTTAAAGTGTGTTTGGTGTGCTTAGTTGGGCTTAAGGGACCCAGGGGACTAGTGACCTTAAGTGATACCCCAATGATCTTAGCATAATGTTGTTCTGTTTGGAATCTCACTTTGAAATGATCTTTGATAATTTTAGGTGCTCCTTGATTCTTAGGGTAATGGGATGGACCCTATACCATACTTGTGTGTGTGTGTGTGTGTGACGTCGAAACTATACTGTTTGATGGACTACACAAAAGAATAAGAATTGGTTGTTGATGCATATAGTGATTATGATTAAGTGAATGTATGTGCCTGCGTGTACATTGAATGACCATGTACATGTACTTGATTACCTTATACCGAGTTTTGTTCATCCTTCGGGGAATATCCGTATTTATTTTTAGGACTAGGTTATGGAGATTACGAGGATTATTATTATGGCAACTACGAGTATCATGATGAGGGGGATAGATTCTCTTATTATTACTATGATGATGGAAAGGATTTGGTTTAGTTTCTATCTGAGTCAACCCTTTGACTCTCATTAACAGTCACCTTAGTTCAACCCAATTGATCCGATTGATCTAACCCAATTCCTATAAAAACCCATCGAGTTTTTCTAATTTAAAATATATTATTTTCTGTTATATTTTTTAGAAAACACACCAATTTGCCAAAAACAAATAATAAATGTAGATAAAAAGAGCAAAAAATAAACTGTAAAAAGCTTTCAATTCTTAATGATATAAGTAATTTTGATTACTTTATAAATAAATATAAATTATATTATAATATTTTTATTGAACTTGATTTAATTACAGTTCAATCTCATTTGATCCTCTCGACTTTTGATCCGTTCTTACTCTCGAGTTAAACTTTTAATGCAGGTTCGACAACATTGAGGGCTAGTCAACCGACCTCAAGGGTCAGCTTCATAGGGTGTTTTCATTGGCCAATTATGGCCTCCTCTTGTTTGGAATTTTTGTCACTTAGTGTGGTCCACTTCCAATTCAGGTAAAAATTCTTTTAAGTAATTTATCAAAACTTTTTCACCAATTTCTAATATTCACTTTTAAAGATGCTCTTTTTCATTTATATTTACTTTCCTAAATGTTATTCCATGATCTACAAGTTCCATTAATAACAACAATTCTTACACCTAATCGTTTTTTGATAATATACTAAAATATGTTTTTCTTTTTTGTAAATCTCAAGAACTTAGAAAACTTACTAATATTTAAGCTCTTCCACTTAGACTTTTTAATTCCTCAATGCATCAAAATTAGCAACATTACTTAAGAATGATCTTAGAACACTATTAAAATTCACTACTTTACAACAATCTAACAACAATATCCAAAAATTCTCTTGCAGTAACTTGAGAGAGAGGACAAAGTGTTCTTTTACAATAGGAAGATGCAAGAGAAATACACATGTTTTATGGAAGGAGAGGGAACAAGAGGAGAGAGGTTAAAAGAAAGTTTTTATTTTTGGCACCACCTTTTGTGAAAGGGAATAATCTTAACTAAGAGTTATGACCCTTAACATAAAGAGGTTTCTTTCTCTCTTGTAAAAGAAATAGCATATTATTAATTACAAGAAGAACAATTGACAAAAAAGAAAAAAGATCATGATAAGAACATTTTTGGAAAGCATGAGATCAGCCTCTAAAATGGATTTATTTTTCGTAGGTTATTAGAAAATGAAACCCGCATTTTATGCTTCCTTCAAATCAAAAGAAACATGACGATCCCATGGATCTCCCCCAAGGCATAAATAACCCCAATTAAGTTTCATGCTAATTCAAATAAGAAATATATAGTAATGTACTAATATTCTTTTCAAACTCACATTGGATATTTAAATAGAGAAATCGACTTTTTAGGCAACCAATTGATTGACTAGTTGCATGATAATTCTAACAACAACATTCTTTATTTTTTATCCAAGGTAAAATAAAGAAACCCTTGCAGAAAAGAAAAAAGAGATAATTTAGGACTTTTTTTTCATTTGAACCCCTTTCAAAGTACCTCCATCCATAGCACCTCAAACCACCTAAGACAAAACCATGACAATATATAAATATTGCGTAGCGAATCTCTCACTTAATCCCTCTTCTTAGTCTAATTTAACTAAATTTTCTTACCCTTGATGACAATTTTGAAAGCTATAGAAAACACATACTTCGATATCTAATCTATCCATTAAATAAAATCATGTTTTCAACAAAACAACTCCTAATATATTCCATTCAACCTTACTATGGCTTTTACTCATGCCAAATTAATTCAACAAAAACCTTTTACCTTTTCTTTTATCTTCTTCTTGGAAATGCAATTTAAGGTGCAATAATAACATTTCAAGAATTAAATTAAAGGGTTTGAAATGAAATAGGAAGTTTAATTCAACCAATTGGTCTTGCGCACAATCAATTAAATTAAAGAGTTTGAAAATTAGTCAATTGATACGATACACAATTAATAAAATTTCAATGAAAGGTTTGTAGAGAAGAGACTCTCCCAAAGATCTTGATTCAAGATGGAAAACTAACTGAAAGTCTTATAATAAAGTATTGATAGGGAATCCCTAACAACCTTCTAGGCAAATAGGTAATAACCATTAATAATAATAAAATCTTAAATAATCCCAATTCTAATTAATAATAATTAATAGCATAATATAGGTCAATATTATTCTAAATAAAATAAAACAAATGAAAATCTTCATGTAAGTCCTCTTGAGCTGTTGATTTAAACAATTCATTTAAATTGATGCTTAAGAAATTTATCCATGTCATCACCCTCGGGCTCAAGAAAATTCATCATTGAACCTTGAGAGTGTATCCTCTAAGGGTGAATAGGTACAAGGTAGGTAGTATATAAAGCCATACTTAAATCCTAATCTATAAATACAGATTCCAAAATCTTTAAAACCAGAACTTATCCTGTAACACTTTAGTACTCTATACCCTATAAAATGAATAAAGTATGCGGTACTTTATGGAATCAATAACTTTTTTTCTATTGTCTTATAATTTTCAATCTCATACCTTTTTTATTTAGCAAATTATACTTATATATATATATATATATATATTTTCCTTTTTCATGCCAACATGTTGCTTCTTAAACATTACATGAACCCCAATGTTAAATAGCATCCTTTGACGAACGCATAAGGATGCATGCCAAAAAAAAAAAAAAGTTCTTTAAAACTAGCAACTAATATTATTTATTGAAGTTTAAAGTTATTGTTTTTAGGTTTCAATTATTAGTTTAAAGTTTAAAGTCAGTATTGAGCTTAATCCATTTCTTTTTAACTTCAATGCAATATTGTTTTTATGCTTTTAGTAATATAATTTTTTTTCCAATTATTAATATATATCATATTATTTTATGAGTTTTGAAGGGTAGATACCTAGATACTTCAAAATCTATACCTTATATATTTTAGAGTATAGGTTTTAAGATAAATACAAGATATGGAGACTTCATACATATACCTATACCCTACCCTATAATAGTGAGTTCTAGGAAATTGCCACATAAAACCTATCATGTGATCTTTAAGACCTCCCAAAATCGACTTAGTCAAGTAGGGTACGAGTAAGAACCTTGTACAACAGAGCTATCTACTTACTCCTAGTATCCTTCAAGGTCAAAACCAACCTTTGAAAAGGAATCTTAAGAGGAACCAAACAAAAACTTTCAATGATAACAAACCTAGGCACTGTTGACATCAACACACTCCTGAGCATATGTTCTATAAAGCCCTTTGTATAAGTAACTCCTACAATAGTATTACATCAACTCCCATAATGATGCCTAGAGTACCCGATCCATCGTAACCTTTAACTACATATTCATGCCACACATCTTATGGCATCGATAATAATCTCTTATAACACAAATTATTTTCCTTCCATTTATCATATATTTTGTCAATTCATAAAACATCAAACTAAAGTGATGGAAAAATAAACAATTATAAACCCCAGTACCTTAGAAGATGTCGATTCTCTCACAAGCTAAAATAACATTCCCTTGCTCAATCATAAGAACTTCTATAAACCTATAGAAATCTAATCTCCTAAAGTGCCCATATAATCTTAAACTACCATATACTATCAACTCCTTAACCAAAACACCAAATGTAAGGATAATATGATAACAATGCAAATAACCATTAACAAATTCACTAATAACTACTATAAGCATTCTACACTATCCAATAAGCATAATATAGTTGCAGTATCCACCAATAATGGATAACCTCATTAACAAATCATGAAAAACCAATCGAAATGGTGGAATATGAAATTGCAAGTACCCATATTCCCCATTAGCTCTAAGAGTCAACAATTAAGATGCAATATCAAGTATCATCAAATGCATATCAACATCTCTATTGTTAGCTACACTATTAGAAGCATCATCCACTTTGACCATGTCATCATTCATATCAAGACTCACTACATCAACCTTTGTTTTTATCTTAGCTAGCTCAGGAAGATTTACTTTTAATCTTGCAATTTTTACACCATAGCTCATAACCTTTAGTGTTATCCTCTTATCATCCTTCACAAAAGAGTATGAATTACAACATTCGTCATAAATTGTCTTTCTATTGCATGCTTAGGGATTTCCAAACATCAAGCAAGAAATAGTACTGGGTATTACATTGCAAATAACCTCATTAGAATATCTATTGGGAAACAAAATTGGCAACCTTACCTATTTAGTAATATGAATAAATTCCTGAGCTATCCTTCCATTGAATATAATATGGATCTAAATGTGCTGTAGTTGATAATTTCAGTTTATCTACCATACCTTTTATTACAATGTTAGAGTAACTCCCATGATTAATAATGATAGCATAAACTACATTGTTGATAAGGCACTTAACACGAAATAAACTCTCCACTTACTCAACTCCAATTGAAGGATTAGCCTGCAAATGGCACCACAACACCTTAAGCCTTGATAAATTTCTCCTCACATCCTTTGTTAGCTCATAACCCAGGGCAAAATTTCTAAATAATAATAATAATTTTTTTCTCTTTTTTTTACTCTCTCTCTCTCTCTCTCTCTCTCTCTCATTTAACAGCAACAACTTTCTTCCTTTTTACTTTTCCTTTTTTGCTAACTTTGAAAGAGAAATTTATAAACCTTAAGAGAAGCCTTAGAGCTTTAATCCAAGATGATAAATGGGTTGAACCAAATAAAATTAAAAAGAAAACAATTGGGTTCTTTTTGCCCTTCTTGGGTTTTTATAGTTATTTTATTTTTAAAAAGGGAATAAAAAGGATATGTGCAATTTAGACTTATGGATATTAAGCACCATAAATTAAATTGAATTGGGTTTTGTTTAATTTCAAACGATATTATGCACAATTGAAATCAAATGAGAATTTTAATTCAATTGATTGATATTAAGCACAACTGATAATTGTTTGAAAGTAATCAGTACATACGATATTCAATTGATAATTTCAAAGAAAGATTTGTAGAGAAGTGATGCAATATGGAAAACTTATTCTAACTAATGGAGAGTCTTAGGATAAGGTATTTAAATTGAATCCCAAACAATCCTAGGGGCAAATAGGTAATAACAACTAATAATAATAAAACCCTAAATAATTCTATTTCTAATTACTGATAATTGATAAAATAATATTGGTAAATATTAGTCTAAATAAAATAAGGCAAATAAAAGTTTTCATGCAAGTCCTTTTTAAGCCTCATATTTAAATAATTCTTCAAAATATATACTTAGGAAATCACGCCCTATCAATTGGTAATTTAATAAATATTAGCATCTCTTTAAGTGGTGTTTTTTACACTATTCTTTTATAATTTTCGAATTATTAAAATAGTTGATTTGAGTATAAGCGGTAGTACTAAAAAGATACGAAGAAGAGACAACTATGATACAACTTTCACTTCTAGTTTTGTACGATCCGCATAACCTTATAGACAAATCCATGGAAAACAATTATGGTTAAATATGTAGTGCTAGCAGTGTTAATATCCCGTCTTTTAGTGCTCCATTGTGTTAATGCATGCAAGTGGTTGTTGGTTTGATTTTCCATATATTTTAATCTGCTTCCTAATCCGCCTCACGTCCAATACTTTATCAAACATATGTATCACTCAAGAAAGAGTTGAATGACTACCAAGTTGGAAAAATAGCGGGTGTAAATCAGACCAGGAAGCAAATTAAAATATATGAAAGATGAAGAAGATAAGTACTCACATGTAATTAATACAAGTAACTCCACAAAAATAAGATGGCAAGACAATTTGTAATACTATGTGAATATTTTTTGTTATGTTACACCATAATTTCATGTTTTCTAATAAAATAAGTGTTGCATTAAAATAGTCGTCTTGTTCATCTCTTTTCAATTCTTTTTTTTTTTTTCATTTTCAGATTACCTTGACTTTACTAAGCAGTTTTAATAGCTCAAAATTTTTTTAGAAGACAACACTATAATGGTGATTACAATATAGGTTATGAAACTACTTGTAAATCTATATTTTAGTTATTTTATGGCGTTACTTTGTAATTATTTCACATGAATAGTATCACCACCTTAATTATTTCGTTCATAGTAATAACTTTTAGCAATAGCATTTTTCCAGTATAAAGATATATTAACTAAATAAATGAATGAATTTTGTTTTCTTGCACATTAATGACTAAATACCAATTGGAAATATATGCAGTTGTAATTTGTGTAACAGTTGGAGAAACACAAATTACAATTAAATTTAAATCGAGCAAGTAGATGAGAAACACAGAGGAAGGAGAAAAGGAGGGATGGGCAGTTTACGGTCACGGAACCGTGATTCGGAACCAGCAAAGGAACCAAGGTCCCCGAGTCGGTTCAATCTGTGTTAACATGAAGGACAAATGGGTCACATGACACATGGTTATCGACCCTTCAAAGCCATGGCCCATGGCATTTTTGCCATTATAGAGAACCATTTTCATGGTCATTGGTTATCAATATGGTAATCTTAGTATCTTAATTTTTTTTTTTTGGGTAAAAATTATCTAAAAATTACCTTCCTATCTCTCCCCATGTTTTTCTTTAGTAACAATTGGTGGACCCAATAATTTGCTCGAGCGGAAAGCGAATTATAACGGAAATATATATTTAGAATTCTTTTTCCTGATTTTTGAATTTCGAAAATTTTCGAAACTAAGGGGTGGACATTGGGTTCTAACCCAGCTAAATCCACCCTCATCTGACTTAATTCTAATAAATTAAGATAAAAGCAAAAGCCTGACCTTCAACAAAATTCCAACATTTAATCACTTCCAATATGTTATTCCAAGAGAAATGAACACGATTATAAGGTAGAAAATATTTTTCGACCTGGACCTTATTTAGTTCCTCAAACAATCTATTCTTATAATTATGGTATCCATACATCCCATTTATTTGCAATATGCTTGTTTGAAAGTTCTATTGTGTACAAAGATATGGTTTTCAGTGTATTTATTTTGCCCAATATTACTTGTTAGAGATGAGATAAAAAGTCTCTTTGCTTTATTGTTGATAATGAACAGGCATTTGCTTTTTTGCAATTCAAGATGAAAATCTGTGGATCATGTTTTTCTGTGGTAGAGAAGTGGCAATATACCCTATTGGTAAAAAAAAAAAAAAAAAAGGAAAATTGAAATACTTCATAAGGTATTAACACTTTTCAAAGATTCGAAAAATTGAAATACTCCATATTACAGATTTTCATGGAAAAATCCTACAAACAATTGTTCAACATGATAGTAAATGGATTATGGACTAAAGATATGCAAATTTGGTATTTTTTTTAAAAAAAGATTAATTATTTTCACCATTTTCTCCAAATTATATTATGTTTTTATGGCCAATAAAATAATATTAGTAAAAGCAAAACATACATTGGGGTAAGTTTACCCCGATCTGCAGCTACCAATAGAGAGTTTAACTGAGAATGATATGACTCATTGCAGAAAAATGTCCTTCCTAATCTACCTTGGGTGGCAACTCAATTTACACAACTTTTCATCTTAGGATTAGCACGAACAAAACTCTAGAAAGAAAAGAAAGACATGAGCGACATAATATCGATCTTTAAAAATAATTCACATCCAATACCTATAAATTCTTTGCTGCTCTTTAGATTATATGCACCTTTAATTTTCTACATCTATCTATTTTTTGAGTGCACGCAAAACAGAAGAATTTGTGGATATTTAGAGGAATTGCTGCATGTTTTTAAATGAAAAGGAGTGAAATGTTTCTCTATAGTGTAGTGTTCTTTAGAACACGATGTATAGGCTTTACTTTTTTACATTATTGTACTTGATTTTGTGGATTCACTCATAATTATTATAAAATTGCTGCTATTTGTGGTTTTTTTAATTGTAATTTTATGGTTTTATTAATGGTTTGGATTATGCATATGAAAATAAAATCAAAATTGAAAATTATGGGGAAAGCAAAATTAACACCTTAAAGATTGAGATAATCTTCTTATAAGGTGCTTGACCATAATAAGTACTCATATGTCAACTGCAGGGGCATTTTATCCTCCGATGCTTTTGTATTAGGTACAATTGACCATCGAGGATTTCAATGGGTCCAGCTTGAAGTTTCTCAATTATGTCTTTATTGCAGATGTTTTCCTATAATCCATGATTATGCCTAAGTTTAAGCGAAGTACAACTAGGGTTTGATCTTTCGAATAAGAAGTGTCCAAACTAGAATGTCATTTTCAACTTTCATGGGTGGCGGGACTGGGAGCACAAATTGCCTCACCATCCTCCACCTTATGAGGTTAAAATGGAAAAAAAAAAAAAGAAAAGAAAAAGAAAAGTGAATATTAGAAAGAAAGGAAAAAAGGGAAGGAAGCAATCATGTTCCTATCATGACCCCATCTGATTCTTGGAGGAGAAAAAGAACCACTATTGTGGAGGTAGACAGATGAATTAATGCTCACAAGCACATTTCTAGAAAGGCATTGAATATATGCAATTGGCAAGTCGGCACAAGACACAGACGCTTCCCTAAAGTAACTTGTTAGAAATCTTACGGTAAACTGATCCCGCTACTTGGGAATTTAAAGTTTGCCATTCTCTGTGGAGGGGAAAAAAAATGGTTTGCCATTCTAGTGTTTTTTTCTATGGTATATGTGTACTTAATCTATTTATCTTTAAAATTAAATACTTATATCCTTAAATCTTTAAATGAGCACATTTATAGATTCTAATTTACTATTTTGAGCTCGATAAAATGATAAAAAATAAAATAAAATATGTTTTTTATCCTTAAGTACAAAGTGGTCATAGAAGATCAAAAAGCAATTTTCCGAATCATCTTGATAACCAACAAATTATTAACACTATAGACTGTTTCTTCTATTTTTCCAAAAGTTGAAAATAAGGAGGAATCAGTTAAGTATTACAAACTTTTGAACCTGATGACATTTGTTGGATCATCCTAATGATATGCAAATGAAATGGAGTTTGCTCATTCAATGGGTACCATGAATGAGCTTACTAAGGAGTCCAAAATTAATAGTCCTCTTTTTGAGTATATGAGTTTAATTGAGAAAGATTAGAGGCAGAAAGATCAATACGATGATCCTTATTCTGAACTCACCTATCAATTCTCTTCGAGCCATTTTAAATATAGATCTGACTCTTTAAACTCTATTATCCAGCAATTCAGCTCAAGTAAGTAATGGGATTAGCCTAATAATTAGTAGAGCAATTTTAACCCCTCTATAGCTTCTTTGCTTTTGGTCAATGTAAGTCGCAAACTTTAGTAAGGGTGTATGTGAATTTCAATTTCAAATCTTTTTAGTTTATCAATCGAACCTTAAACCTTTTCCAAATGCCTTTTTTTTTTTAAGAAAAAAAGTCGCTTGAACTTGAAAACACATGTTTTGAAAAAATTATTAAAAATTTTAACTCATTCAGTGTTTTTCTATAAAATGGTGAAGAATTATGTACTCTTTTGAAAAAACTTAGAATTTAACTAATAAAATTGCAAATCTTGAGAATTTCTCGTGAGTGATGATCTTTTCCCATACACACGAATGGAGATAGATTAGATGAAATGATTCCGATGCATGATGGGTACTTGTGCTAATAATAAGAAAATGCATGCAATGCCAGCATACATTAATTTTGAGGAATAGAAAAAGAAAAAAAAAATTGAATTACACGTGGCATTAGGACATTTTATTCTTACCTTCTTCTCGATTGTTGGACATCATAAGGCTTATCTAAGGACAAAAATGGCCTCCCACCTTTAGTGGGAAAAGAAGGAAAAAAAAAAAAAATGTTACTTGAAACAGGACCAAGAGCCATGTGGTAGTGAGGTTTGAGACTTGTTTTATGGCCTGAAAAGGAAGGTGTACCAGCCACGAGAGAGAGATCTCGTGCAATAGCAGCTTTGAGGTTGCTTAAACATGAGTGGGGAAAGGTGGTGTAAAGAGAGGGCGACTCCTACTGTAAGAAAAGCATCTCACCTTACCAATTTAACACCACACCGTACTCTTTGCCTACTCATATTTGAAATATTCCACTTTATATCGTCCTACAAAATCAAGTACTATTATGTAGTATTATTTGGAGTTGACTCTTACCTTATGAGACCAAAATACTTATTAATTTTATTTTTGTAAAAAATAATTTCCCTAAGAGCTTTTCGGTAGTATAATATTTATCAAAACAAGACATCCGTTGCAAAAGTTATGCTTAGTTGAAGTTTTGAGTAAAAGAATGATGATTATATGATTTTCTCAATATAAATAAATAATTAAAATGGATATATAATTTTGCATATATTAATATTTTTCTTCCTTCTCTCCAATTTTTATTATTTATTTATTCTGAAGACATTCCATGAATTGGATGAGCTAAGCCTACCATAAAAATGTAAAATTTTTCAATGTCAAATTTTAATCCAAACAGATCATTTTCTGATATCTTGTATCATAAGATTTTCAATGCTGATCATTTTGTATTTATAAATTCCCATTTCACAAGTCAATAGATTGTAAAGAGGAAAAAATTAGTGCCAATTGCTCAGAAAGATACACGATTATATTTTAATATAGTTATCAACATACAATTTTAATTTTAAATTTTGTAGTAAGCATAAATAGGATTCTGACATATAGATTTTGCAAAAACCATGTTCTTGGCAATTAAATTTGATGTCATAAAACAATCGTTATACATTTATAATCATAAAATATAAGATTTCTCTTTTGCCAATAATTATTAAATATAATATCTAAATATTACAATTGATGCCATCAATATATGTGCAATCTTCTCTATATTTTTTTCTTTTAAGGGAAAATATTTGGAGCTATTAGTACATGTAGATGTATGTGTGATATTATGATTGGTTTTAGAAAATTACGAGTGAAGCAGAGGGGGCTAATTTCTCGTACTTGCTAGCATGTGAGATGAGACTGAATTTCAATATTCGAGGCCACTTTACCATTACCAAGGTTTAAGGAATGAAGCAAGCTATTATCCGATTAACTTCATTCTCTCACTCAATCTCTCTTTCTATTTATCGTATAGAAAGATGATATACATGAACTTGACTTATTCTATTTGTAAGAAAGAAGAATGAAAAATCATGTTTCATATTAATTGTATGTAGCGGAGGTGAATAAGTATAAAGTGGATAGGGTAGAAAATTCTATTACGTAGGTGCCAATATGTTTGTAATGGTCAAAAGAAAGGTTATTGTGACCTCATTTTATCTTATAAAATTTATTGGTTATAACAATATCTTTTTTACATTTGTGATTTTCTTAATTATCTATCTATCAATTAAAAAATTGCTATATATACCTTCACAAGAAAATATGGTTAAGTGTTATAATTTGCCATACCTAAAAATCATGATTATTCAAAGAACAAGCCTTATATTGCTTTAGAAAAATTACAATTCTAATTACTAAACATGAAAGAATTATTTGAGAATTTAGAGGCAACAACTATGATCTTTTGGTTGTGTCATCTATAGGATTTGGCTAGTAGAATAGTAAGCTAATTGGACTTTGCGCCTGATTGATAGCCTATGAAAGAGATCACAATGAGGGGCATTAAGATGCAGTTCGGCATAGCCACTCTGATGTTTAAGTTAACGTTAGGTAGTTGAAGGAATGGAAATGTTTAGACAAAGTACACAAACTGATTAAGTAGTTTACTGTTGAGAGATGACTTAGTATTTATAGAAGAGGACTGCCGGAAGTTGAGAGATCGTTAATGGATAGATGGCACATTCATAAGTTAAGAGTTATGGAGTTGTGTAATTCGACGTGGTTCTAATTTACAGGAAATGGTTGCTGACCTAGTTTTCAAGCCTTATCTTCTATCTTTTAACCGTTGTAGGCTACTGTGACTAGGTAAGCTATGTAAAGGGACGGGGTAAGCTATGTAAAGTGCCTAGGCTAAAGTTAACTAAGTGGATAAGGAGGTTGAATTTAGAGAAAAGATAGGCTAAGCCATGGGTCCAGGTAGATTGGTGTGTACTTGAAAGGCCGAAGGTCAAATTATCCTATCAATAGGTTACAACACCTTAAGTCAATTGTTAGAAATTTTCATTTTGTTACGTAACTAATGTAGTAACTAGTAGAAAATTTCACCACATTTGGAATTATTTAGGTTATAATTCCAAATCATTAAAAGCATTTTAGTTCATTAAAATGTTTGAATGGGATCATTTCAAGTAGGATTTAATTCAGTTCAACCCTTGAACCAAACCAAATCTAACCAAATAAAAACAAAACACCTCTATTTTTTTCCAACTAACTAACTAACTAATTGGAGCCTTAAGTTTTATTTTCCAATTATATAACAACCTTTTTGGATCATTGATATGCTACCCATTTTTATATAAAAATGTATTTGTTTTAAATTGGATCATTGGATTTTTGTCTCAATTAGTTTGTTTCTTTAGTAGTATATATATTTAGAGATGTGTAAGTAAATTTTGGCCTACAAATCGACCTGTTTAATCTGCTTTTTAAATTGATTTGAGTCGAGGTTTTTTGGCTCATTTGAATAATAGATCAAATGAGTTCGACTTGTAACCTATAAGCCAAAGTAGGCTATTTTAGGTTGGCTTGTTTAACACATTTATGCTTTAACCTGCTTTTTCAATAGATCTTGACCCATTTAAAAAATGAGCCAAAGTGAGCCCGAGCATATTGACCTATTTAATCTACTTATACATCTATATATATATTTTTATGTTTTCATATTGTTCATGTAAAGAAATTCATGTTCACTAAAGAGATATATATATCTGTATGTATGTATATAAAAAATGTTCTTGTAGCATAAAAGAATAACAAGCGCTTTCCTAAATTTGTCTCTTTTCTATACGAACATCGATTTTATCTACCAACATCTACCACTACTTCTATCAATCGGCCACCGCATGTTTGAAATGCTACTTCCTAGTTCTAGTTCCTATTGCCACTAGAATTAAATAAATCTACACTAGAAGAACTAACTCTAATCAGTGAGTTAAGGGTATTTATTATTTGGAATGGTTCGGGATCACTTGGAATCAATAAAATAAAAATAGACAAAGTCTTGGTATTTTACGTAAAAAGGAAGATAAACCATATTATAATTATGTTTGATTTATTTGAAAAAGGTTGATAGGTGTTATAAATGCACTTCTTAAAAAATAGTTACACACCTTTTTTTCCCATAAGCATGTGATGAATATAAGAAAGTGTGAAAGATTTCCATTTTAGACCCTTAATAACATTTTGAAGGCACCTATTAATAGACCTGTTTCATTTATCTATTTTGCATGTGTAAAAAGTTCGTAAAGTTATTAAAAGAAAATGGTTGTAAAGTCAACAACATAATAATAAATAAGTATTTAAGTCAATAGTAATTATATATATATATATAAGCCAAAGAAATCCTAAGGATTTCATTCTAATCTATCCTTCATATTGGAAACCTCGGGCTCGGGGTAGTCTCACATCCCTCTCCTCTGCATCCCTTTAAGTTGAAGATTTCTCACTAGATTGATAAGAGAAATCAAGATAAACATTAAGTTAATGCATGATTTCAAGGCAAGTGTTTCATTGAGGATTCTTGAAGATTTTAGGTAGGGCTTTCCTATAGAAATCGCGAAGGTTTTGGTGTTATCGCAAATTTCTATGGTGAATCATGTGGTGTTCATGTTCAAGTGTTCTTTTTATTTCCAAAGTAAGTTTTCTTTTTATATTTCATTTTTTTGAAAAGATTTCTCCTTTAAGGGTATGGTCTTAGGTTGATTCGAGAGATTGCAAAAACAAGTAGCCATGGTGTATCATGTACTTTTGATTGATGAAGGGTGGAATGAGGTGGAGATGTGATGGGTGTATGTATGTGGCAAGTAGTTGTGGCTGTCTAATTGTATGTGTGCATGTCGGGTTATGCATGAGAGAGCATGGTGGGTATATGTGAGTATATATAATGATGAACTACCGACCTCGAGACCTCTTACTTAAGCTTGCCTCCGAGGCTTGTAGCGACTTGTAAGAAGAATCCTGTCTTTTGAGCTCACCTCTAACGAACTCCAGTACCAGCTTGACCCGAGTTAAACTCCTTATAAGCTTGCTTAATTATACTCTTCTCTACACTGCTAAGAATAATGATGCCGAGCTCCCAGTTTGGATCTCTGTGACTGACCTCCTGGATACAATGCCCTAGTCCCCAGCCAAGCATGTTACCCTTGCAACGGATTCCTTCAACCCGATCCTTGCCCCAATACATTAGCCAACTCACTCCTCGAACAACTAGGAATTTACATCCTTTACCCAGTATATAGAGGCTATAGTAGCTTGCTACATATCCTTCTCTTTTTTTGACATTATATTATATTCATTTTGTCTTAATTATCGTATATACTCTTTTTGGCTTATATTAGAAATCTTTATCCTTGTATTACCCTTTTTGTAATTTTATATTATCTTTTGTTGCTTTATGGACTTATTATAAATGATTCACCGTTAGTTATAGCCGAAATTAGATTTTTCTATTAATGAATATTCCTCCTTTGTTCTTGTGAGAAATTCTCTTCAAGTTACAACTATCTAAACTTACTAGTAAATCAAAGTTAATAGCGAGTAGACCTTAGTCTTACTTGTGCATCATATTAAGTGGAGACTAAGTCGCATCGCATTTGTTGGGTGTATTATATCCGATAAGTATTTTCATGAAGCTACTTTATGTGTTTGTTTGTTTGTCCATTAGTGCTTTTTTTGATATCATGAAGGCCTTACTATTCACCCTACAGTAAGCTCTAGTGATAACATAGCTCCTAAACACATTAATAAGTCTGTTATGTATGGGTGTCCATGGCATGAAAGAACACCTTATGTTGTGTCTATAGGTATAGGTGTGTATGCGAGCGCACATGCTTACGTGCATACATTAGAGTATGCGTTGAAGTGTATATATGTTGTATATGTGTGTAAGTGGTGTATGTGTACGTTTGAGTATTGCATATAGGTATGTGAGTGTATGTAGTGTGCATGTGTTATATACCTTAAGTTTGTAGATTCCATGTATTGTGAAGTGTATCATGTATACACGTACTTTATATGAGCAAGTAATTGGTGTAAAAGATAAAGAGTGAGTTTAGTCCTTATGTTTATGGAAGGAGATGAAGGGTGGTTTGGGGGAAATGGTAGTGATATGTTAAAGCAAAGTTTTGAGTTATTACATATATGTGATTGGGTATGACGAGTTCTCAATTGTTGAGTTATTTTGAGCAAAGTGATCTAAGTACAAGATACTTAGTTGTTGCTTGTGGTTGTTAAGCTTAGATATTATAACTGAAATTAATAAATTATTTGACATTAAATCTGTATCATAGATATGCTTTGTTGGGCTTAAGGTACCAAAGGACCAATGTCTTGGAGTGGTGATGATCCTTGTGTGGTGGTGTCCCTTATGGAGCCCCACAAGGAAATTCTGGGTAGATTTAGAGATGTGTTACTTGGTTCTTAGAGTAGTAGGAAAGACCCACACCAATACTACAGGGTACTTATATTTTTTGCTTAATTGAAATCATGAGTTACTCTAAGTTCAAGGTTAGATGTATATAATTCTAAACTACGCTGTATGTAAGCTTAAATAAAAGATAAAAATTGATATTTGTCACATATCTATTACTTGTTTTGTATATGTAATGTGTTCATTATTGTCTACTCATATGCATGTGATTGTTATACTTCGTACTAAGTTCCAACTTACCTCTTTTCAAAATTTTCAAGTATAGGTACTTAAGTCGAAATTATAAAGTTTGATGGTTATGTTATGGATTTGGTCGTTAAGTTTACTAAGGTGGGAATGGTGACTAGAATTTTAATTGTGAAGAAGATAAATGAGTTAGGATAGATAAAGTTTATTATATGATCAATAAATTTTTGTTCAATATTTATATAACTTTTATTTAGTGGTTATTATGATTTATTTAGAGATTAAATTCTTTTAGAAATATTTAGAGATTACAACAAGTATTTTGAAGATTTTAGTAAATGTTTACCCCTGACATATCAATAGACAATATAGACATATCGTAGGCTATAGCATTCCAATTTTAAGGCATCACAGCATGTTCATATCACCAATGTAATAGGCTCATCATTAAGTTAACCACTTGTTGGGGAAAAAAATAATGTTATAATAGCTCATTACATTATTTAGTTGGACTAAAGTACCTAAAGTGATAGATTAGTAATACGATAGAAATACCTATGTTTCCTATGATTATAAACCCTTAGCCACTATACGCTACCCAAACCTTAGCCTATAAACAATTAAACTCAACCTAAATTCTTCACATTGAATAAATGATCAAGCGCTAAAGAAGAGAAATGTTGGTCGAGGCAAACTTTTATGTGAACTCAAATTGTGCTTTTAGTTAGTGAATTAGCTTTGGTGGATCTACTTAAACATGTCTATGGTCGAGACGATTTGATTCAAGCCATGGTGATTTAAGTGAGCCATGGACATGGTAGGTTTGAGCTGAACCTACATTATGAACATGGTGTGTTCAAATCAACCTATGTCAAGAAATAGTGGGATGTTATAGTAGAGGAACTATTCAAGTTAAAATTAGGCATGGTTTGAGGCAAGGTCCAAGTTTAACCAAGATATGGTAGGTAGGTTTGTTGATGGGAAGGTTTAAGTTAAGCATAGGCCTTGGTGAGTAGAGCTATAAATGAGTTAAGTTTCCCGTGAGTTGCTCGAGCTTGACCTACTGGCTTGAGCTCAACTCACTTTACATTCGATTTGTCTTAATTAGTAAATGATCCGAGCTTAAGCTCAAAATAGAGCTTGTTTGGCTAAATGAGTCTAACTTGAGCTCCAATTTAAACTTATGAGCTTGCTTACTCAGACTTGTGAATAGGTTTGTCTAAACTTGTGAGCATGTTCACGAACTTTATACATATTGAAAACATTATATGTATATATATATTATATATTATTTAAATACAAAAGTTAATATTTATATAATACATATAAATATATAATATGTTATAGAATAATAATATGTATATAATTTTTATTCACTATTCCTTAATAGAAATATTTACGTATTTTTTATTTTGTATATTTATACTTGTGAGTAAAATCGAGCTCCATTAGTAAACAAGTCAAGTTCGAGATTCATTTTGCAAACTTAATGAATGTTCAAATCAATTAAGCTGGATAATTTTTAAATGAGCCAAGTCTAAGCCTTTAAAAGCTTGGTTTGGTTTAGCTTGACTTAACTCATTTAGAGCCTTATTAGTGAGGGGATTTGATACTCATCATGGATCTTATGCCAATGATTAGTTTGTTAATAACTATAGTGACGATGCAGTGGGGTTGTAGACCTATGTTATGTAGCAAGGTTTCCAAAAACCATGGGTATGTGAGGAATGTGGAATGCAAAAACAAGTGGATAAGGAATAACAATTAATATGGCCTTGCTGATGAATTGCTATTCATCATTTTTGTGAGATATTTTAGTTCCATGTAGTTCTAGTACATTCCAACTATTGTCTCCCTATTCAATATATTGAACATACTATTAAAGTGCAATACACTTTTGTGTCTTCTTACACCTACAAAATAGTGTATATATGTATGTGTATATATATATAGAGAGAGAGAGAGAGTGTGTGTGTGTGTTTCTTTAATGGGATTGGGAGAAGTTATTTAGTCATCGTGATACAGAATAATTACATGAAAATACCAATAAATTTTTAACATGTGAGAATATGAATAATCATTTTTAAAAAATTATGCACTATAATTAGTATTTACACATCTTTCACTTATAAGGATACAACCGAAGCACATTTAGAATAGTTTTTTATAAAACTTGAACTTATCCCCTATAGGGTTTAGCATTTTTTAAAATCCTACGAGGATTTTTACTTCTATTACCCAAATCCATTGGGGTTTTGGGTTTTTAAAAACCTTATAGGATTTTTTTTGTTATTATTATTAAAATCTGTCTCTATAGCTATCATGAACCTAATATCGAACCACCTCACCCTTATTACATAAAATATTTTATTTTAATATTGATTTTTTAAGTTGTTGCTAGTATAGTCTTAAAGGATTTTTATAAATAAATGCTTAATATTTTTATTAATCTTGTTAATAATAAAATACAAGATAAAGTCAGTAAAATAATTTATTATTTCTTATTAGATTGGGTTTCTCGTCAAATTTTCTTATAATTTGACGATTCGATCCTAAATTTTGTAAGGTTTTTATCAAGTTAGATAGATCGGATACTTTATAATAGTTTACTTAGTTGTATCACTAGTGTATTAGTACTAATAATCTAATTATATATTCTCTTTAGTACGCGGTTCACCCGCTTAAATCAACACTAAATAGTAAACCTAATGCGTAGGGTAGCTGTTCTGTTATTAAAATAATCTATAGAGGAAATCATAGTTACGGTTCAATTCGAATTAGGCTTTCTTCTGATTTTTCATCCATACAAAAAGATATGATCCATATAACATCTGACAGTGCAACCAAAACCAATGACAATGTGACTCAAATGGGCTCTCATCGGCTTTATTATTTTAATTCCTAGATCCGCTGAACTTGTCTTTATAATCTGACCGTATTACGGGAATAAAAAAACAGTCCAGAACCTTTTAAGCAGTTGGGTAACTCCAGTTAATGCAAACCGACCGGCGTGACTCTCGATGCCATACACCAAGATCTCCTCTTTCTTAAGCATTTTTCAAGAACTTCCTCACGTACTTCTACCGCCATTTCTTTCCTCGCCCAATCCCTTGGGACGATGACTGGAACTTGCTAAATTAAGGATTTAAGAAATAACGTAAATCCAAAACCGACATGCATGTTTCCGAGGACCCTTATCCCCTCCATAATTTGCAGTTACTAATTTACCCTTACAGTTAATTTATGGTTATTCTATGGTTGATGGTCAGTTTGATTATTTATAGCCTTCGTTCCATTTTTTTCAATTATTACACGTATTATAATTATTGAGAAAGAACGGAATCGAATTTAAATCAATTTTTTTTGAGAATTTAGTATTTATATTGTTATATCACGTTTAGTACGTAAAAATAGTCGAATGTTTGACATTTCAGATTTTATTTCTTTTTTTATATTTATAAGTTCTTTTAAAAAGGTATAATCATCGACTCTAATTTTAAGAGAGTCTAATTTCCCTAACGAGGGATTGAAATAACAAATTTATTTCATCCTCGTTAATTATCACTAATTAAAATTATTTTATTTGACCTACAATTAATTATAAAATATAATAATTAAGTGTATATATAATAATTATTACTATGTATACATTTAATTAATTTCCACTCCATGAGAGTTTTCAAAAATAAATAGATTTATCATTTCCATCCTAATTTTATTTCATTCCATTATATTCTAGTAAATTTCATTTTATTTTATACTATTTTTATATACCAAAGATAAATATGCAATACATATCTATCGACTTTAAAAAAAATTATATAATTATCAATTATATAAAATATTACCAAAATACCGTTATTATATCCTATCTTAAAGATATAATATTACTATTTACACTAAGATAACATATATATTTTGCTAGTGTCGCATTTTAAAAATACTACATTAGTATAGATAGCTTTGGTACATCTTCAAGATAAATTATATAAAAAAATTATCAAAATAACGTTGTTTACCATTTGTACTAAGATTATATAGGTATTCTATTAGTGTCGTATTTTTTAGTAAAAATAATTACGTAATATTTTTAAAATGCGACGTAGCAACGGTATTTTAGTAATACTTTTCATCTAATTTTTATTTACATAATATTTATTAATTTTAATGATAAATATGTAAATTTTTACTAAACATAATATTATATTGTAATGGTTTTGACGAGTTTAATGTTCATTTACCATTAGTTGTATAATTTTTATATCCATTTCGACAGTAAAAAAATCAATTTTTCTTCGTAGAAATTTCCGTATTTTGTATTTCTGATGCTTGCGGCACTTTTCATTCTAAAGAAAACATCCTTTGCTTAACATCATGGCACGTGTCAGATTAGCTCGTGGTGTGGGTCTCCCTTAAGCAGACTTTTCGGAAAGCCACGTGAGATGAATGCAATGTGTCACATGACTAATGGACAATCTGCGATCCTTATTGATGCTTCGCCAATGGGAAGCTGCCACGTTTGAGTCTCTCGTATCTCATCACGTGTAGCAAAGACCTCTAGAAAAGGAATATTTGGATTGGATTACAGACAAATTAAAGAAAAAAAAGGGGGGGAAAGGAATTTGTGGGAAAAACATCACCTTTTTGTTTTTAAAGGAGCATGAGGAAAAAAGATGATGGATTTGGGAGGAAAATTTCCTCTTGAGTATATAAAATTGATTATCTTATAGTATTTAATGAAAATGTTGAACAATATGAAGAGAATGTGAGAGGAAATTAAATAAAATGATCTAAATGCACTTTAAGGAATAAGCTTTTTGAAATTTTAAGAACTTCATAATATTTCAATAAGTTTAGAATAAGTTTAATTAATTTTTTTGATACAATCATTCATTTCATCTCAATATGTTTAAAATTGAGAAACATAAAAAAAAGGAAAAAAGAAAAAGAAGGGGTGATTTTTTCACAATGGATTTCCAAAACTTTGCTATTATGTGCAACTTTAAAAACCAAATTGAAACTAAAAGTTTGCTACTGAAGCAAACTAAAAAGCACAGAAAGTTATGAAAATTGAGAAATGATTTTTCAATAATAATGTTCTTTTGTCGAATACTAATAACAAAATATAACTCATAAATACATGGAGAAATTAAATATCTACTATTGATTTTCTTACGAAATAAAATCGTACACTCTACATGTAGAATTGTACGTTATATTTACATGCAGAATTGTACGTTATATATATTTATACAATAAAAATGTTATATATCTTTTTATTATCGATAACAAAATTTGTATTTTTATAATTTTAGGCTAGCTCATCATAATTTCTAGTTATTTTCCATAGTTTAAAACTGTTTTTAATTAATTAAGCATTAGAAAAACACCATTCATAATTTGTCATATACCTTATGAAAGTTGTAAAATACCCAAATAAATATAATTAAGTTCACCAAATATAATGCATATTTAAATAATGCAAATTAGCTTACTTGATTGTAATGGAAAAGAAAAGGAAAAATGAGAGTAACAATGACATTGTTTAGTTAGCAACTCATTCTAGTAAATAATTAAAGAGCCAAACCTCATAATGATATTATTTTAGGATACATGTTTTAAAGATGGTGGTTTTTTAGGACATAATTTGTAATGCCTTAGATTCAAGGACATCACATATCACTACATGTCTCTAATATCTGATGAAATGTCAAGTGTAACAACTAACTAAAAACTCCAAACAATAGTATAAAAGTCTCCAAAATAATCTTATACAATTAAATCTTTATATAATGTTAAAATAACTTTTAATTAAAAAATATTAATGCCCAATTAATTATCATTATTACATAAGACTAAATAATCTTATGATTTAATTTTCTAGAATAATCTTTAATACCAAACGCAGCCCTTGCTCTTCCCATCCCTAAGGCAGCAATAATTAACTCTGTAAGTTATTGAAATCAAGCAACACAATTGTAGGTTTTGTATCTGAAAATATAATAAAGTGAGTTGAAACCTAATATGCAACACATAACCACTTGTGTGTAAACAAACGTTACATATTTAGATGTATAGGAATGTAAAACAAGTAAATCACACAATTCATTTAAATATCTTTGCACTTAAGTCTATCACATAAGCACATATTAGTAGTCTTTCACGACTTGATCACATCACAATTCGTATCACAACTTAATATTTGGGTATACCTTTTCATGCCCCTTTACAACCTAACGTTGGGCATACCTCTTCGGTTTCCTCTACAACATCTTAGATCTACTTTAAATCATTTTCAAGCAAAACTCCACCAAAAACAATACGTCATAAGGATCATTAGGGTTGCTCTTTAAGAATCTGCTACTTCGAGCTCCCAAAACTAACCAAATAGAGACAATAAAAGGATACATTAGTTGAATATACATTTAA
Organism: Lumnitzera littorea; assembly: GCA_024138015.1. Classification (NCBI taxonomy): domain Eukaryota; kingdom Viridiplantae; phylum Streptophyta; class Magnoliopsida; order Myrtales; family Combretaceae; genus Lumnitzera; species Lumnitzera littorea. The sequence continues at coordinate 106,778,617 of JAMXBB010000003.1, forward strand.
TTCGTTTTAATTTTTGCTATCTTAATACTCACATACAACAAAACAAGTGTCACGTATTTGGATATTTGGAATCCGTTACCAATAAATCAAACCTAGCTTTAAATCCTAAAAATAATAAATACTTATTAAACTTCTTTAAATATTGAATAAACGATGAGTCTTAGTTTAAACTCGCTTTTAAACCATTCAAATTTCTTTAAATTCATTTAATGATACATTAAAAAGATTTACTTTAGAAGTAACAAATGAATAAAACAAAAAGAATATGAAAAACTCAACTTAAAGGATAAAAGCCTATGATACGGTTAGAAACACAATTGTGTTTTTTTTTGCTGTGTAACTTACTGAATTATACTTCATTACTATAAGAGACACAACCAAGGACATGGTCGTGTAATTTTCTAGTCTATTAGCTTACGTTGGCTATTGCAAGGGATACAACCTGGGACATAGTCGTGTAACTTTTTAATATACTAGTCTACATTGGCCACTACAAGGGATACGACCTGAGATACTGTTGTATCTTTTGATCGTGTAACTTTTTGGTTGAATTTTTTTTTCTTTTCCTTCTCTTTCGCCTAAAACCTTTTTAAATTTATTTTATCCTCCAACTTTTTAACACATAGATAAAAAAAAAACCTTTTAATTATTAAAAAAACCGAACTCTTAAATAAAAACCTCATTAGCAATACATTACAAATTATACATCTCTAAACCCTTAATTCAAATTCAATATTTACTCTATCAACATCAAACTTTTCCATTATTTTTACCACTTTAACTACCAAATTATCTTAAATAGAAAGATTATAAAAAAAATCTACGGTATAAGGAATACTTTGCCTTGATTTTGATGATTTTTTTAAGTTTTTTGTTTTCCCATAATCAATCAACACATAACCCTAAAATATTAATGTGTATAATTTAAATTTAATTAAAATCTAAATTCTATAGTTGACTCTTCACTTACCATTTGAGGTCTCCAAAGATCATGTAAGCCTTGTAATTCCTTTCTTCAAATGAGTTATACTACTAAGATGGATTTAAAATCAATCTAACTTTTTCCTCTAGAAACTAATAAGTTTTAATAAAATACTTGATATACCTTAAGGGTTTCCTAAATTTATCGTGGAAGAGTCCTATTCATTAACATTAAGAAGTCTAAATGAGTTTCTAAAAAATAACGTAATATATATTATGTACTAGCTAGGTTAGGAAATTTTTGTATTTCTAATATTATCTTTCATTAAGACCTTCTTATAACTTAGTCATCCTTGATTTATTTTTTTATGACTTTATTCTTTTATATCGTTTTTTTTTTTTTTTGGGGGGGGGGGGGGGAGGGGAGGGTGGTAGTAGAGGGGAGTATTATATAACTAGTTGTATTATTTATTTTCTTTTGTCATTAAGGAGAGAGAGAGAAAAGCATATAAATAGTATACAAGTTCTATAAAGTCTCGTATAAGTTATAGGTATATGTCACAACCTACAAGATATAAGTTCATCACAATTCCAAAGGTCACATGAAAGATTGTGGTTTTAAATTTTCAAAACTTATAGTTATAAGGTAAGGTATAAGAAGAGATTACTCAATAGTTTGGTTAAAGGCTAAGTTGAGCATACTACTTTTTAGGAGTCGATCTAATTAGTGTTCAATTGATTAAAGTTTATATAATTGGGTCGTTGAATTGATTCTCTAAAATGTGGAATTGAGTTTGGTAGTTACACAAGGTTAGTTTGAAAAAAAAGAAAAGAAAAGGAAAGTAAAAGAAATGATTGTAAAATAATCGAAATTTACGTTCTAAGAGCATATTTATTTATAAGGACTTTATTTAAAATATCTAAATACCACATCAATAACTTAATGATCTCTCTTCCTATGGATCTCTTTAATTTATTTGTATAGTTTTTAAATAAGGGTTCTTAACATTTATTTATGTGGCTCATAGTATAAATTTTTAATAAAACTAACACTTGAAAAATGTTAATTTTTGGAGCTTTAACAAGAAATCCAAAAAGGCGAAGGTTCTAGCTCCAATAAAGAAGGATCTCTATCCAAAAGACCGATGCTAAGAGATTTCATTAGAAATTTTCTAATCAAAATTGAGAACTAGTTAGACTGAACAGTTTTAGGATATCTTTGTTGGAGCTATTAATTAGTTATTATTACTTTTTTCTTGGTTTTTCTATTTTTGTTGTTTTTTCTCAACATATATGTTTTTTATGTCATTTTTGCTTTAGTATCATTTTATTATTTTAATGGTAAAATAGGATTCTAACTCATATTTTCAAAAGCTTGTATGTTTTAAAATCTCATTTTAAGATTCTAAAGTCAAAATGCACGAACCAAAAAGTTAGTGAATTTATCTTTTCAATTTATTACTTATTTTAACATGAATTATTAATAAAAAGAATCGATTTTTTTTTCACCTGTATCCCACTTTTTGAAATTAATCATGCTATTCATTATATTATAACGAAACGATTTAAACTAAGACTATAAATAAGAGTGGTGTAAGATGTCGGAACTAAAATCTGAAGGCTTTATGGTGCATCTTCTCCGGTTTGATCTACGTGGTCTCATGAAAAATACCATGAAAAGTTTTTTGTTCTCGAAGTACCACTGTTATATATAAAATAAAATTCATTAGTATAAAAATATGCTTTGTTGAATAATAGTAAGTATTAATAATATATAAATATATATTTTTTATTATTTATTGAAACCTTGATGAATTAATAGTAATAAAATCTTTTTCGTAGCTTAGGAGTCATGATTAATTGTCAGAATTATCTGAGCAAGATAGACAGGGATGTCATGTGGTGGATTTCATGGGGCAGCTGAAATGATGTCGGATATCTAGTCTAGCCGCAGGGAAGGAAAGGGCGGACAATGTAGAGGCTAAAGAGACCTAAGCAAGAACTAAACTATAACCTATCCAAAGGAATTTTCATCTTATATCATCCTTCAGTTAACTACTATGTTTGTCATGTCCCAAATTATGAGTGAGATAATTTCACTGCATTATCATATTGTTGCACAAGTGTGCAAGACTTAAAAACCAACTAAGATCCACAATATTATATTAAATCACCAAACTCTATTTAACAAGTCATGATGAAATGAAAACTATTCAATTCATCTACTAACTACAGTTTTCATAAAAGGAATAGTATTCAATTTCCTATAATTAAAGTTTCCATAACGAGAAGAAATCAACTATTAAAGTTTAAAATCCCGCCAATGCTTATATATTCATTGCTCGACTAATAAGAACAATAGTTGCTATTGTCGCTCTTACTAGAGTGAATAAATATCTTATCCTAAGTAATCTTATAAATCAACATCCTTATAATCATCACCTTAGGTCATGATCCCAAAAGGATAAGCGATAGTACAAACCAATATGTGTATGCATAGGCTTATGTCACACTAGACATGACTTAATTATTCTATATGCAACATCACAAGCATCCGGCACATCCAAATAATTTTTAATTATATAATGCATATCCGTTACAAAATAACTATAGAAATAAATGTTAAGAGTTACTTAGTGAATATGAACCCTTATATGCTTTTAAGAGTAGGTCTTGAAAATATAAACTCATGTATGCACTCTAAAGAGTCTTCTTTTGGATGTATGAATCAATCTACGTGCTTTTAAATAATGGATTTTGAAGTATCAACCCATGTATAATGTAAGCCCTACAACTATTTATTTGAGGTTTCGATCGGTTGAAAGACCCGATCGAACCTTAATTATAAAGTAAGTTACAAATATTAGTAAAATGATTCCGTAAGTTTGAATTTAAGAAAATAAGCAATAAAATAAAAGATTATAAAAATTTCAAATTTTAAATATATAACTCGTTATTTATTAAAAATGCGTAAAATGCATTCCAATAATTAACGAATCGCTAGAGATAAATTATATGTATATTAAAAATCATAAAATGACCTAAATAATATTTAGGAATATTTATTTATACTATATATGAATTTACATGTATGTAGAAATACGCGTAATTACTTAAAATACGGGAAATGTACTAAAATAATAAGAAATAATTAAAGAAAATTCATAATTAATTAAGGAAAAATCAGGAAAAATATAGAAAAATGAGGAAAAGTCCAGAAGTGGGGTGTGGCAATCAGATATTGAAGAAAAAAAAAATCAACCAATTAAAATGCAATAAATAGAAAGTGAAAAAAAGAAGAAATAAGGCAATTGTGTTGTCTCATTAATACACAATAATTTCCTTAAAGCTTTATAAATAGCAAGAAAAATTCAAAAGCTTATTTGGACAGTTAGAAATCAGAGAAAATTAAGGAGAGGCAAAAATTGAGAGAAAAATTAGGGTTAGAAAAAAATAGGAAAAATTGTGCAATTAGGATCTTTAAAGGGAACCCACACCAGACGAGCAGCTGGGAGTGGACGGCCACCACCAACACACGGTGGTGGCAACGCCCAAACCGACCGACAAGGCTACGGTGGCCGGCGGTGGTCGGAGCTACTCAGATCGGTAAGTCCGATTTCGAGCCCGATTTTATGTAATTTTGTAAAAAAATAGTAAATATTCTTAAAAAATTATGAATTTTGTTATTCTAGAATATTTTTGTATGTAGTTTTTAGGAAAAATATTATTTTGATGAAAATATGTCTCGTGATATAGGATCCTTAAGAAATCGTGCAAAACCGAGCATGTTTGGTTTAGAAATAAATGATCTTAAGAGTGTAGTTTTGAACCCAAAATTTTTGTGTAGATTACTTAGATGATATAGAATAGTGCTATGAAGCCCGTTTTCAAAAATTAATTTTTGAAATTTTTAGATAATTTTTAGGCCTTAAAATGAGGCATAAAATGGGTAATTTAGGGTTAATAAAGTAATTAAATAGTTAATTACTGATTTAGTGAATGAGTATATGTTTTAGGATGTTGAAATCTGATGGAGTATGATACTTGTAGTATTTAGGGTGTTAGATATAATTATTAGGTAAATTATGTAGTAAATGAAGGGTAATTAGTAGTAAAATTTGATTTATGATGAATTTAGATATTTTAAAATGATAATTGATGTTGGGAGATAATAATTAGATTGATAGAAATATTAGATGTGTATTATGTACATAATAAGTAATAGTATATGATACACAATTATTAGAAATATACTAAATAGAAAATATTAGAATAAAAATTGATATTATGATAATAATAAAAATATACAATAAATCTAATAGAAAACTTGAATTTATGTAATTATATGAAAAATGTAAAAATTTCTTACATCAAGAGTAAATTCGGTATACTAATAAGAATTTAAGTGTATCGGGTGAAATAAAATACTAATTAGAGGTAATGATGGTATTTAGGAGATCGAGAAGTAATGTAATTAATTTCACATTACGAGTTGAAACGAATTTCTAGGGTTCGAGTATAAAACAATACTTAAAAATCAAACTAGAACCTAATTTAGAAATCGATGCGGAAACCAAACCCGAACCTAACCCCAAACTTAGAATATTGTAAAAGACTTAAGACCTAGATAATTTGGTATATTAAACCCTAAACAAAACATAACAATAAACGTTATAAGATAAAACGAACCTATAATAGTTATATGAAAAACTGAAACCATGTTTGTGTTATAGGGATGATCGGCGATGGCCTGAGCAAGTTGGACCTTGAGTGAGTGAGCGAAGAGTCGAGGTAAGTTGGGATTAATACGATGCTGTATTTTGGAGGCTTGAGATTATCCTTAGTTATGCTTGTTAGATAGTTCGTTGTATGCATGTGCTTGATTATGAGTGATGCTATGGTTCTGTTTGTTGTTTTGGTATGTATTGTATGATTTGTATGAAATGAATGATCACCCTAAACTGGACCTAATCAAATATACGACTTGTAATCATAATTAGACCTACATGGCAACCCATTAAGAGAAACCTGGGACTCTTCGGTCAAATACCGACCCCTTCGAAAGGGATAGCGCAGGATTGCATAATGGTCCCTTTTTCATCCTTAGTCGAACTAAGTGACAAGAGAGGAGGTCGCGGCGAGGATGAAGTCAATGGTTCGAAGGTAGTTGCGGGAGAAGCGAGGTCTCTATTGCACAAGCCTGGGTTTGGTCGTGAGCTGTTGCATTAATGATAATTTCTCAACTCGGATTAGAGTGAGCGCAATTTCTCTAATCTTACGATGAGCCGGATAACGTCGTGCGATGGCATTTGCTTGCACATGCATTGCACCTAATAAGTTGATTGAAAACCTTGTTGTGTTTATGGTATAGTTTTAAGTCGTTCATCCTAACTTACTGAGTAGTGGTTGCTCACATCCCTATAGACGTTGTATAGGTGCTGACTAAGGAGTGGCAAACAACTACTCTAAAGTAAGCAACTGTTGAATTTTGGGGAGTGAGGAAAAATATTGAAGAATAAACATATATTTTAGAGGTCTAAGTTTTTATTTTAGAATTAGTTTTCATTTATGAATAATGTAATAACTAGGAAATATATTACGGAGAAATATTGTATACTTTAATTGCAATAATTGAATTATAATGTATATATATATTTTCTCACTTTCTTAGGTAAATGATTTATTTAAATTAAAAACTGTTTACTTCAAAGCGGGTTAGTCGTGGATGCTTTGTATAGATCAGGTTTAAGATAACGGTTGTAAGGCCAACTTCTATCTTATGATGGTTTACACGGCAGGGTTGTTACGACTCTACCGCTTCGGGACGTGACATATAAGCTTCCAAGAGTTAGTATGTGAAAGCATGAACCTATGTATACGCTCTTAAAATTGACTTTGAAAATGCGAATCCAAATGGACACCATAAGTTGGTTTTAAAAGTATGGAGCATGGTCGATTTTAAAAGCATAAAATAGGTTTTAAAAGTATGGAGTAAGTTCATTTTCAAAAGTGTGAAGTAGGTTCCACGAGTTAGTTTTTATAAATGTGAATAGTTAACGATCACAATCAACAAATATTTTAAGTATTATTTTGTCTGTTGGTAATCCATTTATTTATAATCCTACCAAGCATATCCAACCTTCAATAATAGTTTAGGTATATAAATCCCTTGTCAATTCTTGATAATAAGCAAAATAATTTTAAACCATATAGCATACAATAAATCAATATCTCATGCACTAAAGATTATGATTCTCAAGTTTACTTATTGATTCTCCTTCTAGTTACTTACTTTAGCCTCTTTTCCTCAATTCACTATTTACCTCACCTAAACAACTTAAGGGTGTACATGGTCAATTGAGTGGAGGCAATTAGCTAACTAGTAACTAGGTTAGCTATGCATTAAACTAGTGGCTTAATTGATTGAATTATGGCTATGTTTTGTTATGCTAACCTTTGACTCATCATTTTTCATAGTAATTCATGAAAATTTGTGATTTCAAGTCCTATATTCATATTAGATTTATCCAAAATCATTCTTTAGCATTCAAAACTTTTTTTTTTAAACTAATTTCAACTATCAAGTTCCTCATTATTGTCTCTTGTTGTATGTTGTGTTTTTACTTATATATTGTCTAACCTTTGCATATACAACGGTTCTTTTTGGTAAGTTCTTAAGATTATGTAATGCTCTTATGATTAAAGCCTTTGTTTGTGTTCTATTACACAATTTATGGTCAAAGTCTAAAGGTAGTGCAAAATGATTTATTCTAATATGTATTTATAATAGAAATGGTTACTTTAGCATGAAACAAGAGAGATTCCTTAATTATGCCACTGATAACTACTTGATTTCCCTTATCTAAGATATCCCCCTCCAGTATAAATCAATCTGGTTAAGAATTTGTTAAGTGATTCACAGTAATAAAGATAGAGATTCATAAAGTTTCATCATTTCAAGAGAATTAGCCCCTTTTCTACTTTCACTTCATACTTACTATAGCATATAACTAATAAGAAGATTGTAATGGGGGTAAGAAGATAATATATTTATCTTTAATTAGTAGAGAACTCGATATGCAAGAGAGAGCTTAAGGGTAGAGGTTTGTGGTGTTATAAGGTTATATGACTAGGGTGTCAATGCATAGGAGAGGGAAAGTGGAGAAACTTGAATGTCTTTTGGTTTGTATAACATAGATCGAGCATTTAGGCTCTTATTTATAAAAAGAAAAATTTAGGTTAAATTTCTATTTTGCCATTGGTTTTAATTTAATTTTAGGAATATTTCATTTTCATCAAGCGATATAGCTCTTAGATATTAGTTATTAGCAATTTGGAGCAACATATCAATCATCTCACCTGCATATAAAATGGATGTCAATACTAGCCTATGAATGTGCTAATAAAGGGGTGTAAATGAGTCAAACTATTTTGAGTCATTCAAGTTCGGTTTACTTAAGTTCCACTCTAAAATAGTTGAGTCGATTTAAGCTGTTTGAGTAGATAATCAGGTCCAGTTCGAGTTTTATAGTGTTTAGCTTGACTAACTAATGAGCTTAATCGAGCATGAATTGGCTATAAATATTGTTGATGTGGGGTTAAGTTTTGACGTTAGCATTATTATAATTAGAAGAATATATTTTTAGATAAATTAAATTTAAATAAGCTTAATTGAGTAGAAATTAGTTTGTTGAAGGCTATTTCAAGTCAAGCTCAACCTTAACATTCTAAGTTCTGTTAAACTTAAATCGAGTTTGAGCTAAGTTCGAATTTAGGATTTCAAAGTTAAGCTCTAGTTTAGCACGATATTGTCTTGAGTCAACTTGTTTACAACCTATACTTATATTTTGCTGAGCAAGATAATAGTTGTAATTCATTAGAATTATCATCTCCATTTCATGTATGTCTTAAGTCGATATATGCTATATACATGTTATGCTTGGACCAGTCCATTAAGCCTTCATGCTAAGAGAGATGCTAGTTTGCTCACAAATGCTTTTTACACTTCTATAAATTCATCAAGTAGATTTAATGCTATTTTGTCATTACATCTATTTAAATCGGAATGTCTCGACACAAATTCCTTTGCATTCCAATGACTCTTTTCATTGATTTCTTTTTTCGTATTGAATGATTTAGAAAAAAATAATGCATATATAAACAACTTTTTGAACTTTTTTGCCTAAGATGACATTGCAAATCGACCGATTAAAAAAAGATATAAAAGTATCATGAAACACTAGTTAATGTGGTTCTTAGGTTTTCAAGCAAAAACAATTAGAGAAGTACAAGAACTTCCTTGTATTAATTACAGCTAGGTTTTAGAGGTGGAAATGGATCTAATGGGGGAAAAAATTGAGTTAATCGAATCGTCCTCGGTTGGTTACGGTAAAAGGAGGTGAAAGATTAGAGGAGAAAATGAAATTAGGGTGTGTTGAAAATTAAATGAGTTTAGGGGTTTTATCCAATTTGCATTTTCCCTTTTTTTTGGAAGGGTCTTAAAAGGACAATGAATTATCAATATGCAAACATATAAATCCACATACTCAATAGGCCTATTTTATTAAGCACGGTACTCCACTATATTTGACAGGTAGGGTTACTCTCGAGTCTTGCTTGTCCTTGACCCCCTTAAGGCATTGATCCATTGTGCCTCGCGCACTCGAGCTAACGTGTCAACTTAATTTATGTCTGGCCGAAAAACTTTGCATTCATAAGATTATTGTTCATGCCAGTCTCGTCCAGTGCCTAAATTTTAGACGAACTCTTTTTCAGAACCATATATAATGCATTAAAGTCTTTTAGGCCATGCTATATATGTACCTTATGATAAGCTAATGGCATGCCATGTTTAGTTCACGTGCTTGTTTCAGTACTGGACCACATAATCATAATTTATAGGGATTGTTTTTTTCTTTATTTATTTTTTCAAAAGTTGAAATTTTATTTTGTCAAGTCAAGAAACCTTAAAGTGGCAATTGGCATAATAATGGATGAATGGCAATACCACGTGGGTATAGTTACTAGAGGAATTAACACCGTAAACACGTCCCATAACGAGATTGTAATTTAATATGTACAGTTGAAAAGCCATACATTATTGGATTTACGAGGATATGCAAACCGTAATCAATAATTGAGCTTGATGTACTTATTCAGTTGTGACGGATTATTATCATAACTATATAGGGGTTTTAAGGAGAATTGTTCAACATGTTTTTGTTCTAACGAGAGAGTGATGCTCATATTAAGATCCATTTCGGCAACATATTTTGTAATGTAGCTGCTTAATTCGTTTAATCGCCAATTTGCTTCTTTTTTTGTTCCTATTATTATGATATCACTTGGAGTAGGAAATCCTAAAATTAATTTCTCGAAAACAATGGGACATTTTCTTTTCTTTTTTTAAATTTTTTTTCTTGCTAGCTAAAGATGAACAGGACTTTATACTTCTTTTTTTTTTTTTTAGTAGTATTTATTTTCCCAGAAATTCTAGTTTCGGCAGAAAATTAAAATTATTCTAAACACGTGATAAATGTAATTTTATGGATAAATTATTTTCTAAAGAAAATTTTGAATGAAACTAGCTTTTTAAGAGTTACCAATTTCTTAAAAATGAAATTTGAAATATTTTCTCAATCATTAACTCATTTTCTTGCTAATACACGCATATATATACACATATATGTTTCTGTATTTTTCAGAATTTGATGATACTCTGTCTCCGTCAACACCACTGCCATGATTTCCTATTTTCTGACGAGTCATGATAAAAAAACAGAAATGTGTAATTATCAACCGTAGAAAGCACTTAAAAAAAAACAAAACAAAACTCTTCTTTCTCATTTTTCCCTTCTCTCTCTTTCCAAATCTCTCTCTCTCTCTTTTGTAAACTAAAATGCTTTGTCCCCTAAAAACCTTTTTGACTCGGTCTACGTTTACTTGGTTCTTTTTCTACTTTATAATCAAATTGGTGTCCTTGATTGGCACTACTACTGGTATATATACAATGATACATGACCAGATTGACTTGATCTTTATTACTAATCTTGGCAAAATATTGACTTTCTTTTTTTTTTTTTTCAATTTTAATCGTAACATTTATTTGTTTATTGTAACAAATATCCAGATTGTTAGCAATTAAGCTTAAAATAGGCTAATTTCGTATTTTTAGATATGAATAAAGAAGTTGGTTTCGAGTTATAAATTATACTTAAATCCAATATCAAAGTTTCTAAATTGTTAATTTGAATATCAAAGCATGTTAAATTTTTCTTGTTTATGTTAACAAACTCTTTTGGGTGAAAAAAAAGAAAACTGTGATTTTTTTAAAAACTTCAAGTAAAACTAAGAAATTTTGTAATAAATTGCGTATAAAATTAAATGATATCTTAAGGTAATAAATGAGTCAAACTTATTAACAAGCTATTTAGGTTTGTTTAATATCTATTCGAATTTAGTATAGTGATTTAGAGAAGCTTAAGTGGAACTCGAGTTTTATGATAATTAGTTTGACTATATTATAGTTTAATTAAATTAGAATTGGGTTTAAAGATGAGTTAAGTTCACATGGAGTTTAAAAAAAAATTCTTTTTGAAAAAATTAATCCAATGTAAACGGGGATAATTAAGTTGAACTCCTTACACACTACTTCTCAGTGTAGCTCTAGTTCTAAAGTTAATCTCAACTTGTTCAAAAAGTCAGTCGTCTCCTTCAAGGCCGATTTTAACATCTTGGAAGGTTCAATTCTTTAACATAGAGGACGGTTGGATTGGTAATTGTACAAGCCGATTTTGTCACTTGAGCCGAGCCGGATGTCGAGACTCGTGAGGAAGAACCGTTATTCAAATTGCCAGAAGGACATTCAGCAATATCGTTACAAGAAGTTGGGCAAAAAGGGGAAAGTAAAAGAGAAGTGTCTTCCCAAAGACAACAAACGAGAATTAATGACACCGATCCAGACTGTTACTGTTAGTAATGCCATTAAATAGACAGCGAGGGTCTCAGACAAGGTCGGTTTGGTAATTTTAATAGCATATGAACTCGAAAGCGGTTAGTGGGTCTTCTCACTTTCTGTTCAACGTCCCTTGCCTGCAAAGTCGAGAGTTTAACCACACAGATAGAGAGAGAGAATCCAGTGAAAGAAAGACAGAGAGAGAGAAGACTTAAAAAACTCACAAACACAAACAAAGACCCAAAGCAAGGTATACATAACAAAAGAGAATACAAGCACAGTACTCCCCTACACATCTTCCCTGTTAAGTTACACATTCTCTGAACGCACAGAAAAAACACAGACACACTTTGGCCTTAGTTGTCCTTTCCTCTCCTAAATTTAGTGACTTTTCTCTGTATACATTACTTTGGTGGTGTTATAATATTTAGGAATGAGCTTGGTTTGAGGAAGATTTGTCCTTTTGTTTTTTTTTTCTTTTTTTTTTTGAGGGTGGTTTTCGTTGATGTGTTGGAAGAGAAGATGTCTTTGAAAAGCAGAGGAGAGCAATCTTCTAAAGGGGTTGTGTCCAAAAAATGGACTTTCTTGCTCTGTTTAGGATGTTTTTGTGCTGGGATGTTCTTCACCGATAGGTAAATTTCGTATCTTTGTTTATAATTCTGTTTAAAATTTTGGATTTTTTTTTTTTTTTTTTGGTTCAAATGTTATTTTCTATTGGGAAATGTTTTATTTGATTATTTGGGTGTGTGCAGATTACATAAATTTGGTCTCATTCATGCAGCCAACATACACGCGCACACACATATACACAAATATATATATGTTAGTGTTCATTTCTTCCCTCACAGAATTCATTTTATCCTGAAAATTCTTATACAAGTTCTATACTTGAGGCGGATATGTTGATTTATCGACTCAAGTTTCTTTGTCCATGTGGTCTTTGTTTGTTTTTGTTCATAATACTGCTTTTTCCGATGTGGAAGATTGAAATTCTGCTTCTTACAGCAAATGATTTGTCTGGATTTTTTCCTGTTCGATTTCAAATTTGAAATTTAATTCAGCTAGATCTAATTTTAGGACTTTGTACAAGGAAATATGTTTAGGAATTGGTTAAATTAATGTACTTAATTCAGTCACAGAACGTGAGTTAACTAAGAAAAGAGCCGAAAAGCCATTATTTGTACACAAATGTGTAGTGGCTGTATTGATTTTCTTTATTTCCTGGATCTACGGACCACAAGAAGCATTTTCAAGTTTCTGAATTGCCTCTTGTTACTAATTAATGAACCGGAAGACCTCTACCATTTTTGCTTTTTGATACTTGCAACTTGGTATGAACGCTTGTAACTGTGACCGCTTGTTGATTAGTATTTACTTGTTCTTGAAATTAATTCTGGATATTTCTTCTTTCCCCTTACTGGTCCCAATGTATTCTAGCTCCATGTACTAGCTCATACCTGAGCTCATGGGACTAATAATGATATTCAATACAATTCACCCTTGTTTGGGTAAGGTGCAATTATTTCTAATGTTTTTCATTTACTTTTTGGATGTCGTATTTACGTAACTAAAAGTCATGTTTGCACATCTTACATACAATTCCTGTCGTCATTGTTGGATGTGCAAAAATCATTAACTTGTTTGTAGATATCGTTTACCTTCTGTTATTGCTTGCTCTGTAATATTTACTATTGTCAAAAATTACAGTTTAAGGAAAAGGGTTGATCTAGTTTGTGGTTAGGGGTATTGATGGTGAAACACAAGATCATGAACCTTCGGGACCAGACTTTGGTTTTTTTTGGCCCTGGACCCCTCATCAAAATTAAACATAAAATATTTTTATTGTGATTAAAGCTGATAATTAGTCATGAATTTTTCTTCAAATATCTGGAACACATTTTTTATGAGATGAAACTATAGCCTTATCTGAGTTCTAGCCAAATCTGTATGCAAAAGCTATTATGTTTTTTTTTTGGGTAAGGATCATGTCCATAGTGCTTAATATGCTTGGATTTTTAACAACTTTTTAGCTTGATGCAGAATGTCAACGGTTCCTGAATTAAAGGGAATCACACGGACAACTGCCACAGAAGATGAAAACTTGAAACTGGTTTCAGAGGGTTGCATTCCAAAACCGGTTAGTATCATGATCCCATCATTGCCTCAGGTTTGAAAAACACATGCGCTTAATCACAGCTTTTTCTTTGTTCCAAAAAAAAGAAAAAAAAAAAAAAAAAAAACATCACAACTTTTTCTAGAATATCTAATTTGACCATAATCTGATGGAGTTTTCTTTGCCTGCAACAGAAAGAACTGCAGCGTGGAGCAAAGGACATTTTAGGTGAAGTGTCCAAGACTCATAATGCCATACAGTAAGTGCTTTCTTCTTTTTTCTTTTAACTCTCTCGATAAGTCGTCATGCTGTAAGAGTGGCTTGGCTGCTTAGCTATATTTTGAAGTCCTTTTATTGGCAACATGCTTACTGTGGTTTGCTTTACCCAAAAAAAATAAAAAAAGCTTATTGTGGTTTGTCTTGTATAGTTCCCTAGACAAGACCATTTCTAATCTTGAAATGGAATTAGCTGCTGCAAAGGCTGCTCATGAGTCCATGCTTAGCGGCTCTCCTTCATCAGAAGACTTCAGTGCAGAACAATTATCTCAGAGAAGAAAATATCTAATGGTTGTGGGAATAAATACTGCTTTTAGCAGCCGGAGACGGAGAGACTCAATTCGTGCCACATGGATGCCACAAGGTTGTTTCACCCTGCTGGTCTCTTCTTATACTGCCCTGGTTTCTTGGCTTATTTCTTTTTTTGTTTCTTTCCTGATGGTTGATTGTTTTGCAAAATTTGGGAGCTAGGTGATAAAAAAAAGAAGTTGGAAGAAGAGAAGGGCATAATCATTCGATTTGTCATAGGACACGGGTGGGTTTCCATTTACTACTCCCTTCCATGTTTTACAGTCAGATGCTACCTGAGCATGTTAAAGGATGCTGACAGCATGTGAAGATTACATCATCTTAGCTTGTGCTTTTAGATGTTCTTACATAGTATCTGTATCCTGTATTAGTAAGCTTCATAGTAGTTTCATGCCTTTGATTCCTATGATTTGTGTTTGATCGATCTGATCTGAGATTTCCTATCAAGATCCAGGAAAACCTCTGAAAAAGAAATTCCATGCCAAGGTCCTGAAGATTTATCTATTCTGTTCTATAATCTACTAGGCTGTAGTGAGAGGAAAGGACTTGACCAGCAAATATTGGACTATGATGAACTTTGTATTGGTTTTGGTGCAATTATGATGCCTTGATTAGAAGTAGCCTTGTAAAGTGAATGATTCAAGCAAGGTCACTTTTTACAGAAGTAATCCTTGATAGTGTTACATTGTAAATATCTAGTAAGATTATATTCTCTTTAATTTGGATTAAAGACAGGTATTCTCGTAGTTGTGTTTTAGTGTATGAGTTGCAGTGAGCAATTTAGCTGCTTTGATTTCTTTCTTTTGTTGTTCATATTAAGGGATAGATTGTAGCTTTGATGCTTTCCATGATTAAACTGATTTTTATTCGTTTTTTCCTTTCCTGTCTAGTGCGACTGCTGGGGGTATTTTGGACAGAACAATTGAAGCAGAAGATAGAAAACATGGAGATTTCTTGAGACTGGTATATTTTCAATACGATTGTGTCAACATGGGTTAATTTGAACGAAGAGCATCGTGATTTTTCTCATTGTCGAGTGGGCTAACATGCTGATATTGCTATCTCTGAGCAGGAGCATGTTGAAGGATATCTAGAGCTGTCTGCAAAAACGAAGATATATTTTGCCACTGCTGTTGCTCTATGGGATGCTGAATTTTATGTCAAGGTTGACGATGATGTCCATGTTAATATAGGTAATAATTTTAATAATGGACATCTGTTTTTGAACTTTTCTGTGATGCAACTTACATAATATATGATATAACTGCATTTGCTTTATTAATCACATTGGATGATGATAGATGTCACCAGCTTTATTCTTTTTCACTAAGTTATTAGAATTTCTTCTGATCATTTCTATTCTATAGCAAATCCTTCTATATATTATATCCCTTGTTGATCAGAGCTATGTTTTATACGCTGCAGCAACATTAGGGGAAACTCTCATTAGGCATAGGCGAAAACCTCGAGTGTATATTGGTTGCATGAAATCTGGTCCTGTGCTTTCACAAAAGTAAGCTTTTTCTTTCTTGAGTTTAATATGTTTTTGGGCCGATATAATAGATTGTCTATTAAACTTTCATCTGCTGCAGAGGTGTGCGGTACCATGAACCTGAGCATTGGAAATTTGGTGAGGCAGGAAACAAGTATTTTCGCCATGCTACAGGACAATTGTATGCTATTTCTAAAGATTTGGCAGCTTTCATTTCAATTAACCAGTAAGATACCATTCGTTTTCCATGAATTAGAAGGATCAGAAAGTTTCTTTCGTTGCTTCTTGCATATTGAGTTTCATTATATTTCAGGCATGTTTTGCACAAATATGCCAATGAAGACGTTTCACTTGGATCTTGGTTCATTGGACTGGATGTGGAGCATATCGATGATAGGAGACTCTGCTGTGGTACTCCACCTGGTAAAGTCCTTTTCTTTAAGTGTGTAGGTGAAGTCCTAACGGATGACAACTGGTGCAATTGATAATGTAGGTTGCTTGGCTATGCAATAATATGTCTTTCGCTGAATATTGAATGCAAAAAAGCATATAGAATGAGAATTCCAGTGGAGAAAATTTGTCGAAAATGTTGTTTATAAAATATTGAGTAGCCAGAAAAGGCGTTTTGGAGGTGAAGGTAAAACTATGTCATGCGACGGTACATGGTTGGACTACCTGAAAGTTGTATAGACCTTAGACAAAATTACATCACCAGTTCTACTAGTTGATTATTTTAAAAATGTGTCAGTACAAGTTCTTGCCTCATCATAAAATGTGATATCTTAGTGGTATTCACCAGAAAGTTGGAAGGTGAAAGACATGATAAATAAGCAAAATGTGGGGGCAATAAATTTTTTAGAAGTTATAATTTTTTTGGTGATCTCAGAGGTAATGCTGCAATGCCTCTGCCAGGCCTTTAGATTTTACAATTTTGTTGGAAAGGAAGCAAAACTAGGCCATAGTCATTTATCCTACCGCTTGAAAACATGATTCTGGTTGTAGATTTAGATGGTGGATATATATCTGTGATTATGAATAACTTTATGGACTGTGGACTGAATAAAAAGAATAACTTTGTGGACTATTTTTTTGATGGCTTCTTCATATCACCTAACGATTCTTTTTGATTTGATGAGATTGATTTTCATAGCATACAGATATACATATGCATACACACACACACACACACACACACATACATCCATCTCTTGACATGTTACCATTTACTTTTTACCATAAATGCATCTGATGGTTCTATTCACATGCTAAGATTTCGAGGCAATCATGTGATGTCAAGAAAATACACGGTAAGATTTTAATGCATAAAGAAGAACTCTATGCTGGTATGCGATATATGGTTGGGCATATTGGCTTTACTCATCCATACCTCATCAAATCATAAGTAAAAATAAGCTAAAACCATTCTTTTGTTCTAAAACCACCCCAAGTTTAGAAGAGTGTATCGTGTTGTAATTTACTCATGGACATGATGGTGCAGATTGTGAATGGAAGGCACAAGCAGGCAACATCTGTGTTGCTTCATTCGACTGGACCTGCAGTGGGATTTGCAGGTCCGTCGAAAGGATCAAGGAAGTTCATAGGCGCTGTGGAGAAGGTGAAAATGCATTATGGAGGGCTACTTTCTAATTGAGACGAAGCTTTGGATATCTTCCCCACTCAGGAAGATAAACAAGCTAGTATTTGTGCCGGAGGTCCGTGCCGCTCTTTCTATTTTGTTATATATATATATATATATATATATATATATGTATATATTTGTAATTCTTATAGTATAGAGTAGTATGCTATTGAGAGAGAGAGAGAGAGATAGAGTGCCCTTTCTTCCACGGTCCACCTCCATTTTATAAAAGGTAGTGGCCAGAAATGGTGGCAGAAGAGAAAGACACAGGGCAAGAGGCTTGCGCCGCCCGTCCATTCTTTGATGCTTGGAAGGCCGATTTGTATTTCCTTACGGCCATCAGGCTCAGCAATAAAAACAAGTTAGTTCTCAGGGGCTCTTGATGCCAGTGTATGCATCTTCTATTCTACTTGAAAGGTTCCGATAGTTTGTACCATTTTGGCTGCTGGCTTGCTATCTAAAAACAGTAACTCTAGTTTCTAGCTACCACATATAATCAGGTATGCTTACCAATTATCTTGTTACTTATACATATACATACATACATACATAACTTCGAATGGATATGTGGGTAAAAGAAATTTACCATCTATCTACTCTCTCTCTCTTCTTCATCATCTTTTTATTCTTCTTTGTATCATCCCTCTTTGTAATCGAGCCATCGTCTCATTGTGTTTTGTAAAAACTATAAATTATATGAGATATTATGTTTCATATTATATGCTATAATAATTCTATGATATTTATGTGTAATATGCATGCAATAAATATATAGTATAGTATGTATAATAGAATATAATTTTATACAAATAACATGGTATGTCAAATATATCTAATTATAAGAAGATGTACATGTTATATCTATAATTGAGCTAGACAGAAGCCGAAAGGGAAGGAAAGACATGCGCTCATACCTATATAGTATGTAGTATTTGTGCACATACATTATGTAATAATTAATATAATTTTAATACAAGGATCATAGTATATATTCTACATATTATATGCACATGATATGTTATACATATCAGGGGTACACGAGTGCATAAGTATACACACTAAAATATTTGGTGAATTTGATAAAAGTTTATGGTTAGTACTGTACAAATTAAATATGGTAAGGGGATTATATTGTCCTTACACAATGCTGTTTAGTTCTATTAATCAAATGCGGTTTAGGAGGGAGAGATGCAAGGAATATTACCTAACTTGACAAGGTTATGGTGGACGAGAGTATAACGTATGGCAGACGCTTGTCACGGGCTTTAAATGGATAGTTGTTGTGGTTTGTCTATTATAAATGGATTCATTTATCTGTCTAACTTGTTCTTCACAGACCATTACATCGATTCTGACAAATACGATGTGGATCCTATATAATGGGCTGAAAGGGCGGCCCATGACACTGGCAGGGCCCAGAAAGTTGGCCGGAATTCCGAAATGGATTTAAAATCTGCTTGCTAAATTTACCTCTTAAATCTTTTTTTTGCTCATGGTGATGGTACAAGCGATTACTGAGCGGGCCTTGGTGGGCCTAAGTATCGCTTGGTTAGTGCCGTTATCTTCAAGCCTGCCCAAGCTCTATGCGACTAGAAATTTTTAACTAGCACGCCTGTGGAAGACCTTGTTGGGTCTAGGGTTCGACCACTTTTTTCTTGAAATTATAGGTTTTTTTATTTTATTTTATTTTTATTCTTCTTCTTCTTTTTCTTCTTATTGTTGTTGTTATTATATTGTACTTCTATTAAAATTTATAGATATTGTCAATAAAAATTATCGAATTTTACTCTTACTCTAAAAGTGCGAATCAATTTGTCTACATATACTCCACCGTTACTTCATAAAGGAAAAAATAAAATATATGACGTGTATTTTGCTGCTTTTACAATAAATTGGCCTATCTTTTATTTTTTTTTTTCTAAACAAATTCATGACATGTATCTTTCTTTATGATGTAATTGACAAGTGCTCTCCTAAAATCCCGTATGACATACATGAGGCCCCCTAAAAGAACCAAAACACGAAACTATTTGACATTTCAAATCTCTTTCTACATTTTAAAATCCTAGGCGAAGAAGGCCTAAATCGGGTGAAAGAGAGGCATGTGGGATTCATTGTTTTCGGTTATGTTCTTTCTATGTGTAATTTAGGTTCTTTTTTTTTTTTTTTTTTTTTTGATCATGTGTATGTTATAGCATGCATTAAAAGTCATGTATTTGGTAAAAGAAAAAAATCTACAAAAGAACCAAAATTTTTGTCAATTTTTCCTAGAAGACCTTACAAGTTGCTTCAAAAAATAAAATTGCATAATATTAATTAGTTTCCACTGAAGAAGAATATAAAATTTATATAAATCAGCTGATGTTTCTTTGTATATGTATATTTTAGAATTTTCCCATGATATTGTTGGGAGATCCAATATTGTTCTAGCGTGGTATTTACTACTTCACTAAATATTATATTTTATTTATATGATTAGGACTTGTTGAGATGCTAATGAATTTTCTTTCCTTATCTAAGCCTGCTTAGAAAATTAATGGGGCCTGAATTTGCTGATTGTACCTTCCTGTTGAGCCTGAAATTATTGTGGAAACCTGCTCATATATGGAGATGGTCCGTGGGTTGAATATTTATACAACTAGAGGCCCTCAATCAAGGATATTATCACAACTTGGAGTGCGTCTTCAATTCCTTCTCTCCAATCGATTTAATTCAGACGATATCGTTGGATGGTTTTTGTTATCACTTAAAATGCATGGATACTAGTCAATTAAATTCGTTTGTAGTCTAACGATATATATGAATACTGTTCTTTCATGGGAATAATTAAGTTCAAATTCTTCCTCATCTAAGTTATTATGTTTTTGGCTTAAAAGAAATAAGAAAAAAAAAAGCATGAATACTAATTTGGAAGCTCATCTAATTAGCATAAATTTCTTATTCACCATAAATAAAATGGTGACGAGATGATATTAGAATTTAGATTTGATTATTAAAATCTTTATTATATTAATAGTTTTAGATAATAGATTGGATGGCCCCCTTAATAATAATAGTATCGTAGCCTCCTCACTTCCCCAGCAAGCCTTAAATACTTGCATGCTGTTGCAGGCAGGCATTGTTAATGTCACATTCGATAATACGAAATAACACAGAGACAGTTCAATTAATACCGTTTGCCTAGAGCTAATGTTTTCCGGCATAGGATTTTCGATGTCCTTCAGTTTCACCATTCCTTAATAAAAGCAAGCAGTCCTGAGTTGTCTAAATGGATGTTGCGAACCCGAAAGGAAGCACTGATACTTGTTACTTGAGCTTCAAAAGGCATGGTGGTGGTGTCAGTGTGGGGACAATACATCCAGTAGAGCCATTACTGGAACAGTGCCTTTTACAGTTGTTTTTGTACTGTTGCATGGGTTACTACGTATTAATGCAGTGCAGAGGTCATGCTGTTTGTTGAGGTTGCCTTCAATGCCGAATTTCAAACCAATATCATTTAATGCTCTACACAACATCGTTTGTCTGTGTTGGGTATAAACGATCCGGTAATTTGATCTAAACGAGGGCTGTTGAAGATTTAACTTAAATTGGCAATACAGTAAATCATACTGAGGAAATGGGAGACTTATTAATTAATACTTCCTAGGTAATAGTTGTTTTTCAGTCCTAAATTTTTTCAGACAGAAGATGACGATAACTAGAAATGGGTAGAACTTGTTATGACTGCATCTTCCATTGAATTTTTGATAAATAGTAAACCATGCGTGTGTACTGTTGAATTTTTTATGTGTAGGGTTTTCATCATGCTATATGTTGTAAAAGGTAAATGGATAATACATCTAGTATTTGGTTGAAATGATGATTCCACTAAAAGAACATTTCGAAAGAAGAATTAATCATTATTTAATACAATATTTTCTCAAATCACCTTTGTTCAGAAATTCTAGTGAATGGGGTATGAAATTTCTAACACTAGGGAATTAATAAAGGCAAGATAACTTAGCAAACACTTTCAGCTTGGGTGGATCTATGGATTTTCTTCCATTTTTCAAGCTCAACCGGTCCTTCAAGGAAAATATGTTCTGCTGCAATAGGATAATATGCCTGCCAATACGACATTGTTAGTTGTTGATTGCTTCCCGAAAATCTTAAAACTTGGAAGATCAATCATAATCTACGTCGAGAATGAAAAGCTTCAGGGACGAGATGAAACCCGGTTTCTCATGAACTTGTTATAGAAGCTCACAGCATTAATGAACATGAAATTGCTTGTAAACGGATTTCCGGGCTACCCGCTACATTACTCCATGCTCGTTTCGCGATGCTATTGTACATTGGGAAAAAACATTTATTTGAACTCCAAAATAAATGATTGCTGCGAATTGTAGTTGATAAAATATAATAAAATTTTCATACTTTATCCACCCCGTCAAGATAATTGTTACGGGTTATAAAAACTTTCTTATCAAGTTGTAATCAATAAACGCAGATATAGCAATTTGTGTTAGCGAATTGAACTTCTGTTCTATTTTCTTATTGAACTTATGTTAGTTCAAAGAAAAAAAAAAAAAGAAAAAAGGAAAAGAAGTAAATAAAGCTGAATAGAAATCGCAAATAATTTGTTTACAACGAATCATTCTTACTCATATTATGTCAAAGCCGTGTTTGTCTCCGTAATATAAATCGATTTATGCAGTGGAAACGTTTCTATTCATACTTGCGGTATAATATCGTATGAAACATTACAAGCCATATTAATGAACACTTTCAGTATTGTGTACACGAGAACCTTGACTATGTTGCATAGTACGTTACAGTAGTCGATGTCTTAATTCGAAATTTCACCAGAAGAAGCATTATTAAAGGCCAAAGAGGTTTTCGCTTACGGCAAAGTCAAATTTAATAACTGAAACATAAAAGTACGTAAATCGTGATGCAAACCCTCCTTATAGGATCTAAAAAATGCTGGGGGCGAATAAAAGATCACCACAATACGCACTGAACAATGTGTACGATTCAACTAACAAATTATACATCAGTTAAAGCTTTTCACAATTAAGTTACGAAATACAAGGTAGATTGTAGATATTGCTCCAATTTTGCGAATTATCAATTGATCCTATATATCAACTAAGAATCTATATAGAGAATATGGTAAATGATGATAATAAGATAAACATTACATTCTATATCTTGTCAAGATGACCAAACGCGATATTGGCACGGCTCAATAAAAAAACAGAGTTTGACGATATCTTAAACACTGCTGTCTTATTGAACCGGACCAATATCCCGTTAAAGCGAACCGTTTAAGATTGAAAGAAAATGCACCTTCTTAATAGAGATAAGAAATAGAGCCCAAACGGAAACTAATGCAATTATTCTGATGCAATCATACTAAACTTAGAATAAAACGAAGACGAAGCTGTTTGACTTACAAGTAAAGCATATACAGGCCCTAATGGTTTTAACTATTTTTGGTACTTTGAAGGGAATTTTCTTTCTGGACAGTGTTATGAATGAAGCATAGAGATGGAATCAAAGAGAAAAAAAAAAAAGGGCAAGTGAAATGCTGAGAAGAGAGGACTCGTGCGTTTAAAAGGGCATAGAAAAGGAGTGGGTTGGGGTGGTGCAGGTGTTGGCATTGAATTCTCCAACCACCTAACGAGAAAGGAAGTTGGATCATTAATTTAAGGAGGCACAAGAATCGTGAGCAAGTGCACAGAGACGAATCTGGAGCTTTTAATGTTGCATTTATGGATTTATGGGGGTAGGGAAAGAGGGATGTTGGTCCTTGTTCAGTCGGTATTTATGGGTTTATAGCCGGTGACAGAACGTTTCTATTGTGCCTCATGACTAGTCTTTTCCATTTCTTTTCGCTTTGGATTTCCCCAGCCTACTTCCTCTACAGCTTGTATAGAACCGTGAGACGTCCATTTTGCAGGATTGGAACTAGGGAGAAATGGAACCCTCGTTCTTGGAAGATACTTGGAAGGATATTGTATTTGGTAATCCATGAATAGTTTGGAATTGAATGGTTTGATGCGATAGAATGGGAATGGAATTAGCAACCAATATTCTAATGCTATGCTTGGCCGTAGCAAATTTTGGAATAAAAAGGTATGTATATATGGTAGAATTTGCCCAAAATACCCTTAACTTGTAGGTGCAATAAACATACATGAATAGGTTAAAAGGTTATTTGAGTAAGTATAAGATTCCACCCCAAAAGGTAAAAACAAATTTCCCATTTAAAGTTGAAATCATTAATTCTAAAAAATCCAGATTTTTTATTTGTAAAAACGCATCAAAATTTGGGAAAGGAAATGAAATCTGTAATATGGTGATTTCATTCTATGACGCAATTAGTGCTTAGGCCCATGTTCTCCTAAGAAAAAATGATTCGCTCAATAAGAAAATTAATTCTTTTAACTTTCTTATTTATTGAATGAATTAATGCCTTTTGGCCTATATAATAAGACTATTTATAATAATCTTAATATATGTTATTTTTTTTTATCTAGTTTTAGCTAACTAATTCTTAACTTGTTATAATATCTAACTAATTTTTTTACCAATACCTAATTTAATAATATATTTCTCTCACCTTCATAGAAGGAACTTTATCCTCTAGGTTCAAGTAAGAAGAAAGGAAAAAAATCAACAAAAACATACTTTCAAACAAAAAGGACTGGTTCACTCTACTCAGCAAAATCAAAAGCTCTTATCAAATTATGACAAAAGTGTTCCTTCTATCGACGAGATCATTGCGAAAGATGTTTATCTTTTGGTACCAGCGGCGCCGACCTTGAAGAGTGGAACATCTAAAAAATCTTTCCATAAGATGCCAAATGAGTCTTGATCTCACTAAATCATGTAAGGAAAGAGTCAAAATTGATGAGGAATAGTGTTTTAGAGGGACATGGGTTTACTATGGACCAAGATCCATTGCTTTGATGTCCATGTCCATCTTTAACCTACACAACAGATAATCTTGTGATCTTAGAATCTTATTCATCGTTGTTGGCAAGATTGATAGAATGTTGCATGTCATCAATTTTGACGAGGATCTATGTTTCTGCTGCTTCGTTGACATCGACAACATCCATTCCCGTGTCTGAAGAAATGTATTGTTCATCTATGACTAAAGTTTATGGTGAAGCAAGTTGTGAAAAGATGGATAAATCTTCTGAATATGATGATGCTTTGAAGTATCATATGTTTATGGTGAACACATTGTAATCTTTGAATAGTAAACTGGAAAATGCGGAACATAATCATAATCAAACCCTTCATACATCACCATAAATATTGAGTTCCTAACGCCATGAAGGAAAGCACCAAATGTAAGGAAGGGAATTTTAGTGGTTATGCTTGCTTTAGTTGGTAACTATTGAGAGAGAGAAGACTTAGTTTAATTCTTTTATATATATATATATATATATATATATATGAGTGAATCCTTTTTAGCTTACATAGTAAGACTATTGGTAATAGTCTTAATATCTCCTATTTACTATCTAGCTTTTGCTAATTTACTCCTAACTAATAATAATATCTAACTAATGTTCTTAAATAATGCCTAATTTCGTAACGAATACTTATATTATTATGTTTGGTTGGATATATTAAGAGAATAAGAATTGACAATATGTAGGAAATTTATAAAATGTCCTGGAGACAAGACAAGGTTACTATCCTGAGAGAATATAATGCTTCTCACACTAAGATTGCTAAGGGATAGCAATTTAATAATATTCTCTTAGGACACAATTAAACATAGAATGTTGTATTGTAATTTTTGAAGTTTTTGAACCATAACCAAAGATTTAGAGTGAAATGGTATACTTAAAAGTAGATTTTATTACTTTAAGAGGGAGAGAGTAGTTATTTTCCGAAGAAATTCCATGATGAGACAGCTGCTCCCAAACAAGTTATGTATATAACCCTATTTCCAAGATTCATGATGTAATGAAACGCTTCTAATGACTCATTTACTTTCTAGGAATAGATTGGAGAATAGACAAGTTAGACATTGAAGATAATTACTATTATTAGAAATTTAAAATCCAATGTTTACTTTGAATAACTTTTTATTATAATAAATGCTTACTCTTGTATTTATTTCACTTCATTGATTACAATATTAAATTGGGTTTATAACAAAAAAATACTGCTATGCCTCTAGTTGGATTATTTAGAAAATAATTAAATGTTATTTAATTTTTCTTATAAATTGAGATAATTGTCTGATGACTTAACATTTTATTCCATGTGAAAAGGGAACAAAAGTTTCTACTTTTCCAATGGTAACAACTATTCCCTAAGGAAAAAAAGAGACCATGACCAATAAAAAATTTTTAAATCAATTTCCAAAGCAAATAAGATAATATGAAATCTTCCTAGAATTTGCAAGTTTCAAGGCCGTCACAAAATTCTTCATTGACACTTTATTCGAAATGCTTCTTCTACAAATATTCTTCAACTCTCAACGTTGACTTTATTTAGATGTCGCTCATAAGAGTTTTAGATGAGGCACTTGGTTCACATGAAATAGGAAATGAATTCCAATCATCCAGTGGACATGAGAAACATGGGATCACGCTTTTTTTGGATTTCACCTAATTAGATTCGAAGGAAGTGCTTCGCTGCACTTCTAGCTTCCTAGTACATTCAAATCCTATGCACTAAGATTCAAACGGATTTTTATCAAGTTCTGCTGAAACAAATATGTAAAAACATCAATCAATCCTATATCCCTATTTTGCCCTTTTCCTTTTGCAATTGCATTTTGGAAATAAGCATATTTATGGAGTTCTGCTGAAACAAATACGCTATTGAAAGAAATATTCTCGGTTTCTGACTAAAAAACTTAACATCGTTCATTGCTCTCTAGTTTTACAATATGTTACGAGTTTTATTCGCCATACATTCATCAATACTGATTCAATTATATGTTTTATTCCCTTGATGTTACACGAATTAAAAGAAAACCGAGGTTATAGGAATCTACATTGTCGCTTCAATATCAATGCACAAAACAGAAGGATTTAAGCAAGATACACGGGGCATGCTAAGCTCACGAGTGCTTGGTCGCATGCATAAGTGAACTGCATATAATCAATCATACGACATCTTGAAAAATAATATTTCATCTAATCAAACTAGAGACAGATCGTTACTTTACATTTACAATAATACATTCAATAAAGCCCTACTATTGTACAAAGCTTATGACATGCCTTTGGCCCTTCCTCCTACACTTTAACTTTAAAGGTAGAATAAAAAGTATTAATTTTTCATCTCAACCACTCAATAAAAGTTTCAACCTTACTAGCATGCCATGTAAATATATTAATAACGTACAAATAATAATATAATTTAAATATAAAGTAGCTTCCACTAATCATGAATGGTGATTTTTTATTTTAAGAAAACTACTCAATATTACTATTTATATCAAAATATCATTATTACTTACATGCTATTCATTTATATATATATATAGAGCATATTAGTACCGATAAAACCTTTTTCTTTTTTTATTTTCTCAACACTTTTCCTTATTCATCCCAGCATAGCAACATGATAATACACTTTTCTAGAATGTAGAACCTTGATCTTTGCTCCTTTACAATGACCAATAATCTCCTTCTTGGGCTTGAAAGTCGCTTCATCCACTCCCACCTAAAAAAAACTTGCCCATATCACCTAACTATTATATGTTGTGTCTTCAAACACTTGGTCCCAGCTCTTGTTATGCACCTCCTTGTACTTCAATGGAAAACACATACACAGACATATATATATATACATATAGCAATGCTGTGGAAAATCTAGAACAAGTGGAGAAGTGGACTTAGCAAGAAGCAAGTGGGTGCCCTACAAACCAAGCAAAAGAAAAGAGGAAGATACAAGGAACTTGAAAGACAAAGGTGGGGGGGGACCTGTTGGGCTCTTATGGGCCGAAAATGATGGGTCGCATTTTTTGATGAATGAATGGACCTGACGGCACCACCATGTCTGGTGGTTAGGGATTAATCTTTGCCGTTAGGGTACAGTCACGGGCCAACATTTGTTGCTTTCTAGCGGACTCATCTTTCTTGGACCGTCCACGTACTTGAACAAATCCTACATGTTGCAGCTAATTCTTTCGACCGACATTTCCGGAAATCTTATGTTTGTATATGCTGCACCCGCGCATTACGATGCTCATAAAATAGTAAATAATAAAAATATCCTAATCGTAACGTCTGTATTTTTTATTTATTTAATATTATTATAATATTCACCTACCGTCACCAGTAAATAAAATAACTATTCCAAGAAAACAAAATTAAGCTACACTTACCATAAAGAATAAATTATATATCAACCTTCTTATTGTAATTTTGAAATGAAAATAACAAAATAAAAGTCAAAAGAATCGTTTTGTGGCTAAGAAATGTAACGTCTTTATTGTTATTTTGAAATGAGAAAATATCTTTTAACTTTTAAGATAACATAACAACTAAAATGAATTATCTCCATTTATTTTCCTCAATTTTTCCCTATTTATTCTCTTAAGATGTTGATCAATGGCTGAGATTATAAGGAATATTATGATATGGCATGATATTTCAAAAATTTATACAATCCCAACCATTGATTTATAAACAAAGGGGTTAGAGACAAGAAGAATACACGATTGGTTGCTAATGTTGGTTCTAGCATTTCTTCTATAAGTGATACTCTACTTGATTATACTTCTTTGAATGTAGGACATGAAAGTGCGACAGAATCACAACTTGTAAGCAAAGTTTATCATGAAGTACTAAAGATGCTCAAAACTTGTGGGCAAGGATTTGCCAAGGATCAACATGCTTCCATGCTAAGTTTTGTTGGTAATTCTCATACTTTGTCTCCTTTTAGTAATTCTATTGGTTCTTAGATTACTGATATGAGAGCATTGAATCACATGACACCATACTCCCATCTATTATTTTCCACCAAAACACTTGATAAGCCCATTCGCATTGTTCTACCTGATGGACAAAGGAAATAAGTGACATTTGTTGGAAATGTTCATATAAATGATAACATAGTCTTAATAGATGTTTTATTTATACTTGACTTTTGATACAACCTTTTATCCATAAATAAACTTGTGTCAAGTACAAACCTAAAAGCCATTTTTGATTCACATGAATGCTTGTTCTAGGACCAGAATTCTGAAATAATTGCAGTAGCTAAGAGCTATTGTGGGCTTTACATTCTGGAGTCTTAATGGTGTTCTTCATCTTAAAACATTATTGTAAGATGTTTTCTTAATAAAGGTGTATTCCCTATTGATGATAACATGTCCTTACAATTGTTACATAGTAGATTAGGACATGTGTCTTTGTTGAAATTGCAACATCTACCCCAGTTCAAGGATTTCACTTTGTCAAATTTCTTTGTGGAACTTGTTTACTTGTTAAATTTCATCGTTTTTCCTTTTCACATAGTAATTCTTCATCTCTACATCCTTTTGATCTTTTACACATTGATGTTTGGGGTCTATGTAACACATGCTCTATTTCTGGTGCCAAATATTTCCTTAGTGTTATGGATTATATGACCAAGTGTACATGGACATTTCTCATGTCACATAAATCTCATGTCTTTGCTACTTTATCTAAACATCTTACATATATCAAAACACAGTTCAACATTATACCAAAAATAATTCTTTCAGATGATGGTGGTGAATTCTTATCACAACAATGTCGAGACTTATTTGATAAGTTAGGCATATTTCATCAAAAAGACTATCCCATATACTTTACAACAAAATAGAGTTATGGAAGGAAAACATCGACACCTATTAGACACAGCAAGATTACTTTGTATTCATGTTAATCTTCTTAAATTTTTTGGGGAGAATGCCTTCTTGTAGGTACTTACCTCATTAATCTCATGCCAATGCAATCACTCCATTGGAAAACACCCAATGAAATGTTATATCAAAAGCCACTCACATATGATCATTTAAGAGTTTTTGGTGGTCTTTGTTATGTTGCTACCATTCCAAACTTTAGGGATAAATTTGACTTTAGAAGTAAGCATTGTGTGTCTGTTGGCTAGCCCATTGATAAAAAAGGATAAAAATTTTATGATTTGGAATCTTATAAAATTTTTGTTAGTAAAGATGTGTTTTTTTGTTGAAGACACTTTTCCATTTCAAATTTCACTTGATGATACACTTGTTGTTCCTTAATGTACTGATTCTACACTACTTCCTCCCTCTCTTGTACATTCCAGTCTTATTGAACACACAAACACACCTTCAAAACATGTTGTTCCTTCGACTATATACACTAATATTTCTAGTTGGCAATTAGACACCAACAATGAGCATCCTATCATTCGTAGATCATAGAGACCTAAACACCCTCCTTCTTGGCTTTAAGATTTTGTGTGTAATGTGCATGATAAATTTTTAGCTACGAGTTCCTTGAATTCTTCTCATTTGTATCCTGTTTTTCATGATTAGTCCTTCAGCAATTTACCTCAAGACTTTGTGATTTCTTTAGCTAATGTATTTATAATCAAAGAACCAAGAAATTACTTAGAAGTAAAGAATGATCCATTGTGGGTGGAGGCCATGGACAAAGAAATATTGGCTCTTGAGTTTAATCAAACTTGGGAGTTAACTTCATTACCATTGGGAGAACAAGCTATGGGATCCAAATGAGTTTACAAGATTAATTTAAACCTGATGGAACCATAGAAATATATAAGGTAAGGCTAGTTGCTAAAGGATACACATAAATTGAAGGAGGACTATACTCATACATTTTCTCCAGTAGCAAAATTAACTTTTGTTCGTCTTTTATTAGCCATTGCATCCACTAAGTTATGGCATATGCATCAATTGGATATAAACAATGCTTTTTTACATGGGTTTATAGATGATGAGATTTTTATGGTTCTTCTTGATGGTTCACGCAAATGAAACAAGGAATTTGCAAAATTTATTGTTTCATTTGGATTCATGCTTTCCTGATCAGATTACTCTCTTTTTACTAGATAGAATTCTTTGAGTTTTATAGCCATCCTCGTTTATGTTGATGATGTTCTTATCGTTGGTGAGTCTCTTAATAACATAAATCAGGTAAAAGGGCATCTTGACAAAGCATTTACCATAAAAGATCTTGGATTGGTTAGATTTTTCCTTAGTCTTAAATTTTGTCGTCAAGATGATGGATTTCTTATTAATTAGAGGAAGTTTGCTTTAGACATGTTGCTTGATGTTGGTTTCACTGGTGCAAAGGCTAAATCAACTCCTTTTCCACAAGGGTTAAAGCTTGATAATGTGATTGGTAGTTTACTTGATGATCCTTCCGTTTATAGGATAAATGTTGGATGACTTCTTTACTTGACAATCTCTCCATTGGATTTGTACTTTTCTGTATAGTAGCTATCCCAATTTGTTTCACAGCCACGAAACTCACATTTAAGTGCTGTAATATATGTACTTAAATATGTTAAGGGAACTATTGATAAAGGTTTGCATTTTTCCTCTTTAAGTTCCTTATCTTTACTAAGATACTGCGATGCAAATTGGGCTACATATATGTTCAATTGTAAATCCTTGTCAGGCTTTTGTATATTCATTGGAAATTCTTTAGTTTCATGGAAATCTAAAAAGAAAGTGACAGTTTCAAAATCCTTGGCCGAGGCTAAATACTGTAATGTTGCTGCTGCGACCAAAGAAATTTTATGGATTTCTTATTTACTTGTTGATCTTGGGATTTCTTTTCCTCTACTAGTGAAGTTGTTTTCCAATAGCAAATAAGCTATTATGATTGCAGAAAATCCGTGTTTTCATGGAGGAACAAAACATATAGAAGTGGGTGTTCATTTTACTAGCGATCACATCAGTTTTGGTTTTCTTCAACTTTAGTTTGTTCCTTTACACTTGCAACTAGCAAACTTAATGATGAAACCAATTGCAATAGATTGCTTATCCTTCTTCTTAGGGTGGAGATGTTAAAGTATATTAGAGTGACAATTACTGTTAGTTAGTTTTGCTAACTTATTTTGTACACATGTCAACATTTCATTCGTTACTCTTCTGTATATATACTTTACTTACTGTTTGTTAATAGAGAATAGAAAGAGAAAAACCTTCTATTCATTTTCTTTCTTCCTTTGTATCAAACTAATTTCATTACTGCATTTCTAGTAAGTCTTCTATGCCACTTACATGTCTTAGCAACTACTGCTTTGAACAAATTTTTGCCTAATGTTTCTTAATTCGGGCATCAATCTTGATTGAAAGTTCTAATAACTGTTATTATTATAAAAAACAAAAATGGTGTTTTCGAAAAGCGATTTACTTTAAACCCTAGACCTTTAAAAGCAGTTTAGTTTATTGAGAGTTTAAACTGAATTGAACAAAATCGAATCATGAATTGAACAAAACCGAATCACGAATACCCCTAACCTCATGGGTGCGATTCTTTAGCCATTAATTAACATTATAACAAATAATACGTGGGTTTTCTTTTTAGCTTAAAAGACATGGGAAGTTGTACAATCCCATCCATGTTTTTGATGGGACCGGTCTTATTTATCATCTAACCATTAATTTACTATCAATTTAATATGAACCATTAAAAATGTAATCAGTTTAATGATTGAGATTTAATAAATATAAAATCAATGGTTAGATCAATAGTGGTATCAATTCCATAAAAAATATAGATGGGACTGTAGAAAAATTCAAAAGTCATAATTGATTTTTCTTTTTTCCTTTAAAAAGACGTAATTTCTGGATCCATCTCTTCAACGGTTGGTATGTTCCGAAGACACTACTGTCATTACCCAATAGAAGGTATGAGCCACACGATACAAGGGGTTTGCTTGATTGCTTGGCTTAGGTTTTAGTTTTATGTGAGACGGTTTTTAAAATCATACATTTGAATACATTAGATAAGAATGAAATTATATGTTTAAACTAAACGGTACAAACTTGTAATGTATGTGCTAAAAATAAAAATGAGTTAAAAACTACATATGATAATCAAATTGAAGTTTAATCATTTAATTTTATATTTGCATGCAATTATGAAATTAGTTTCATGAAAAATTATTGGTTAAAAAGAAACTACCACCTAAGAGCCACTTCTACCCTCTTCACTTTTTATCATTGTAGTCATCCTTGATTCTATACGCCTCTTAAAACTGGAATTAGTACGAATCGAGTACTTATCAACACTTTCATTCCGCGTCGTTAAGTTGAAGTGTTAAGTCGACTTCCTTGTTCATGTATCGCATATTTAATAATACTTGCGATGAATTCTCTTTACCTTGCGCGATAATTGATAGAATTTGTTCGGAATTAATATTCAATCGATTGCTTATCAACGCTTTCATTTTGCATCATGCATCTTGCAAAGTGGGGTACAATATTCAAACATTGTATGATAATAATTTTTTTTTTTAAATTTTTCAGAAAAGAAAAAAATGGTAATAAGAAAAAGATAAAGCATAGTTGAAGAAAGCCTGGCAAGAAAGATGCAAACAAATCGTTGAATTGTGAAATGTCGAGGAAGTTTAAATCATTCTCCAAGAAGATAGTAGAAACTGCCGGCAAAATTTTATCTACAATAATGTAGGTGTACGGTTGAGGATTCCGGGACGGAATTTTCCTTTTCTTTTGCATGATAATTATTGCAGGTTGAGAGGGACGTATCGTTTGCATGAAAGTTCATGAGCTTAGCTATCTTGGACGTAAATTGGGGACATAGAGAAAACAAAACCCAAGATACAGGCCATATTACGAAGTTTATAGATTTAAGGAGTGACACTTGCTCGGCAAGAGATTTAGGTGGAGCAATCAAAATTTTAATTCCAACGTGATTTATTGACTTTGTGTTGGTGTCACTTGTAACGTTGTTCCCTGCCCACAGATTGTACAATCCATTATTTTTGGGATAGAAGCTAATCGTAAGCATATAATAAAAGAAATTTCCTATTTGTGATTAGCCCTTAGTACAATTGTATACATAGAATTTGAAGTTACTAGATGTCATATTTAATTGAATTTTTACTTTTTTTTTTTTTTATAGATATCTAGAGTTTCAAGTTATTAAATGTCATACCAATTCGAATTTACTATCTCCTTGTTTTCTAAAAATGTTGCCGTGTAAACTAATACATGTTTGGGAAATGATTTAGGTAGTGGTATAAACTAGTACATGTTTCAAATTGGGACAATGTTACAAATACTACATTAGTCATGATCAAAAGTTCAATTTACAACCTAATTTTTAGATTTGTCAAATTCAGTACTTAATTGAAAAATTTCCTTAGAGCCTGCTGTATATATATGCAACACGTTTTTCACTTTAATTATGACAAGATTAAGCATGAACTAATGATGCTAAAAAAGTTTTATTTAGATACCAAATTTGATAAATTGAAAAGTTTTAGATTATAAATTAAACTTTCAAGAAAACTTTAAATAGTGTTGGCAGTATTTTCCCTTCCAAATTAGTAACAAAAAATAAATTCATCCGCGAAGAGATTATTTTGCCTCATTTTTGTCCTTGCATTCGTTATTTCGGTTGGGCAGTAAACGATTCTAATTGTTAAAGCATTTCGTGTTCCTTCTCCTACAGTGAAATATTTGTCCATGACATATGTATATGTATGTATATATATAAATCTATGTTACTCTTGATTTAATAAAGGATTGATAAAGTTCTTCATTTTTACTATAGTAGATAGATCTGTATGGAGGGCCATATTGGATAGAAGGAAATATCAGCCTACACTATTATTAATTTGGGTTTGACCCATTTGGATTAGGTGATAGGTGAAAAGATTATAGTTTTTATATTGGAATGATTTAAGAAGATTTATTTTTATGGATCAAATTGTTGAATTTGTCTATCTATTCTCAACCTTTTTTGGGTAAGTTTATCTTAATGAAAAAGATATAAGCCATAGTCCCATAGAAGCTCATCATGATAACCATTAAATGAGTAAAGTTTATCTCATCCATCAATGGTAGTAAGAATCAAGAGTTTATAAATGCATGACCATGTCTTTTCATTTGAGATAAATTGAGAGATTGAAGAAACAATACCGTAAAATTTATGCTCTTAAAGATCAAACAAGTCTTAGATGAAGAATAAATAAATTCGACTCAAAATTTCTGAGTTTGATGTTTTAAAACTTTTTTACTTATCACTTGTGTACTTGAATTGCTAAGAGTTGAAAATTTGTTTGTTCCCTCTCTAAATCAGTTTTGCAACATCATCTTTATATTGCATTTCTAAAATCACGTAAGACTGCATGCACGTTTTGACATTGGAGAACCTACGTCTGCAATATTCCTTTTTTTTTGGCAGAAATTCCCCCTCGTTTAAGTTGATCATCTAGTATTGATTGCTGGCCTTCTTTGGTTGCTTATGGTGCGCTAGCCCCCGCCAGTGTCAACCATATGTAAACATTTGTTCCTTGCCTGGGGTGATATCTGGATGTTATAGTGACACTTAATATATGAGTTCTTAAAATATACATTTCTACAACAAGCTGGAATAGCTCAGTTGGTTAGAGCGTGTGGCTGTTAACCACAAGGTCGGAGGTTCAAGCCCTCCTTCTAGCGAAACTCTGTTCCCTTCGTATGTAACGTTTTTTCGGGGAAGAGCTTACTTCAATAATGACGCTTTATTTTCATTTAATTAGCATATTGCAAAGTTGGGGAGGGAAAAGAAAAAAAAAAAAATTAGCATATCACAAAAATGTGTTGCAAGAAAAGTTCGAAATTAGCCAATACAATAGGTAACTGCTAATATTCCTTTACCTACTATTTCCTGATTGCCCTATAATATTCTACGATTCCTATTTCGATGGCACTATGAAATAGGAATTTACTGGTCAAAAGTACGATGGAACAAACGAAGAAGTATAATATTTCTCGAGTCAGTAGAGAGCGGTATCCCTCTATCTCATTAGATATTATGCTTTTGAGGAATTTCAAGTTATGCTGGGGCAATATTTCTTAATTCTTCTTATCATTAACCGGTTTTCTTTTTTCTTTTTTCCTTTTTTATACTGAATGAAAAAAGCTACTTAAGAGTCGAGGATATGGAAAATACTATAAATACTAGAAAATTGGGTTTCATATATAATCAATTCAACTGGCATGGTTGTAGCTTCAAGTATACTAATATAACTTTAGTTCTTGAGAATGAAGAGGGTGATAAATGACAATCCCTGCCCGACTTTATGACTGTTCGATGAATTATTTATTTATTTTTTTGGCTTAGTATGATCTAATAGTTATAGAGAAGGTTGTGAGATGTCGAATGGTCGTTGTGCAAAATATTTTAAAGTAATCTTTTTACTTGCTGGTAAAAAAGCACATTGTAAACGAAAAGATTTACCGTTATATATCATGCTCTTGAAATATTATTCAGTGTGTGAGCTCCTAAATTTGCAGTCATCTTGAGCAAATAATTTTGGACATAAGTGAGAGTGGGCTAATTAAAAAGATACTCTACGCATAAGTCCTAGGGGTTAGACGATGGCACGTCGTAAGTCTCGAAGTATAGAAATATAATAAAATATATTATTATAACTAAAAATAATTAATTTTATTAAATAATATTATATTATAATTTATTCGCACTATAAACGCGTAAAATTAGATAGCTGAGATTAACTGAACTTCAAAGATAAATCATGTGAACACTAAAATTATAAAGTGGCATGAAATATTTTATAAAAATAGTGCATATACCCCGAGTGTAATTATTATCTATAATTGTATACTCAAAAATATTTTAAATACTTGAAAATATGTGTAATTAACTAAAGATTAATAAAAAAAGTACCCTAAACAACTTGGATTGCATGGATCTTAAGCGTGGCAAATTGCTAGACAGATGTTGGTTAAGTAATAAACCACAAATGACATGTAGCATAATTAGGACTTAGGATATTTAAGCCAAAATTAGGAGAAAAAAATTCGTTTCTCACCTCATAAGCTTAGGAATTGTCACCCTTTTTTTCTAAAACTTTAAAAAGCTTGAGGGAGCTTAGGAAAAATATAAAATGAAATAGATCATGAAGAAACAATTTTGGAAAAGTTTAGAATCAAAACTTTATACACCGAAAATAATTAGAGAGTATATGTTTAAATAATTATTAGAAGTGAGCTGCTACCACCACACCACCATCACCACCACTACCACCCCCACCACTACCACCACTACCACCACCACCAAGAAGCAGTTGTGGCAGCACTAGGTGGTGTCGACAAAGAGGGGTTAATGGATGGGGGCTAGAAGGTGGTGTTTTCTATGAGCTCTAATTTTCACCCAATTTTCTTATATTACTTAAAAATATTAAATTACTTCAAAAAATTATGAAAAAAATTATTTTGAAGTATTTATATATATATATATATTTCGATGGAAATATCAGCTTATAAAATTTTTAAGTAGATTTAATATTTTCTTAAGAAATCGAATGAAATTGAGTAATTTTTAAACTCAATTTGAATGATCCTATTGTTATTGTTTTGAAACCAAAATTTTTTTGGAACTTTCTTATTTTGCATGTTTGAATCCTATGAAGAGTTTTTGACCAAAAATATTTTCTATAATTTTTAGTAATTTTTTAGCCTCTAAATTTGGTGAAAATTGTTATTTTTAGGAGTTTTTGTATAATTGGCTTTAAGGAAATCAAGTTGTACTAGTTTTAGAGTTCATATAAGCTATGTTCTATTGTAGAAAATGATCTGGGGTTGGTTAGATTGAGTGGAATTTGATCTATGTACAAATCATCGGTTATGGCTTTCATGTGTTAAGGTGAGGGTATGTGGATTTGGTATAATGGATGATAAGGTGATTATGGGTATGAAGAATCCGTTATATGATAATCTTTTATCATGCTTGTAAATTGGAATAGGATGTTGGGGCAAGTCATTGGGAGTAAATGCATTAATTGATTTTGTTAAGAGAGTTTTTCAGATGGTTGAACTAGAAGGAGAGGGGTAGGGGGTGGTGGAACTCAATTCTTGGTTTAGATACTTGATCAGAAGGATGGATGGTAAAGGATTATAATTATAACCTTGTTAAGGCCTTGTTTGAAAAGTTATTTAATAAAAGAAGCATGGTTGTAAAGGCTTCAGAGATATGTTTAGATGGTTGATTTGGTAAAAGAATGATTTAAATTCTTTGTTCCAATACTTGATCAGAAGATTGGTTAGTACAAGGATCTAGATTATAATCATATTAGAGTCTTGATTAGGATAGTATTTGGTAAAATAAACATGGTTGAAATGACTTTAAAAACTTGTCTAGAAGGTTAGTGGATGAAAAAGCTTTAACTCTAATTATGTGGGAGCTTCACTTAAGGAGTTGTTTGGTAATAGAAGGGTGGTATTGAGTTTTGAGGCTTGATTAAAATGTTGGTTGATTTAAAAAGCTTGGATGAAATCACTTCAGAAAAAACTTCAAAGGGTTGGTTTGTAAAGAGAGGAACTTAATATTTAGTATAGAAGATTGATTAGAAAGTTAGATAGTAAGAGGAAATTAAGTGTACCCCATCATAAGCTTGTTTGGGAAGTATTTGGTAATGGAAATGTAGTTAGAATGGCTTCAAGACTTGATTCAAGGGTTAGTTAGTGTGAAATGCTTAGTAGAAATAATTTCAGAGTCTTGTTCAAAAGGTTGATTGGAGTAAGAATGCAACAAAGATAATCTCAGCGACTTGGTCAAAAGGTTTTGAGATTGATATCTGGTATTAGGCGAACCTTTAGAACTTTGTTTAAAGACTCTAACAGTAAGTTAGAACTTAATATAAAGCTTATATCGCTCGCTAGAGGTAAGTCATAACTATACTTAAATCATTAAAATGAACTTATCTA
Organism: Lumnitzera littorea; assembly: GCA_024138015.1. Lineage (NCBI taxonomy): Eukaryota > Viridiplantae > Streptophyta > Magnoliopsida > Myrtales > Combretaceae > Lumnitzera > Lumnitzera littorea. The sequence goes on from JAMXBB010000003.1 coordinate 106,817,232, forward strand.
ACTTTATATTTAGTAAAACTGAAATGATTATATTGATTATTTTAAGGAGAACAATGAAAGCGAATAAGATCAACTATTAGGATCATCGAGCATCATAAGTCCAAGTAAGTGGGATTACAGCTTCACCGCATTTTGAAGTATTATTTAATGATATTTGGAGACCTTAGTATATGTCTTGGTTGATGTGGTAAGATAGTTGCCTATTTATATGCAACGTATATGCTCGAATAATGTTTGTTATTTAGATTACTGGATTTTATGTGTTGGTTGTTTTGTAATGTTGCTAGATTGAATTGTTTGAAATTGCTTAATTACTCCAAAACCAATCTAACACAAACTCGACTTAACTACTAACTAAACTTGCTTCATAACCCAATAGGGGAAAAAGATTAGAGTTCTCGAGCTAAATGTGAACCCTTTAATAAGGATTGTAGAAATTGTCTTTTCCCCATACTTAGTTGAATTAAGTGATAGGAGAGGAGATCACGATATGGTTGGGGATTGTGGTTCGAAGCTAATCTCGAATGGAGTGTGCTCCCCCATTGCATAAGCACCGGTTTGGCTTCGCTCAGTGAAGTACGCGTCATAAAACTTCTCGAAATCCGGATTAGAGTGGGTGTAATTTCTCTAATCTTACGATGACTGATCAACGTCATGTCATGACATTTACTTGAACATGCATTACATCTAATTAACCTTACTTGAAAACTCTAGTTGCTTTATGTCGGATATGTGCTATTGTCTCTATCCTACTTACTAAGTAAGTTGTTACTCATTCCCTTATAGTTGTCTTGCAGGTTTTTCGTTAGATACACCTATATTGTTCCAAGTTCTAGAAGTATAGATAACGGCATCGGGGAGTGAGATTCAAGACCAATTAGCTGTATTTCTATTTTGTTTAATAACTTTTTTAACATTTAGTAAAACTAATAGGGTCTCTTTAGGTGAACCTCTTGTTTGTGGCTATTATTACTAGTATTATGTTTTGTAAACTTATGGATTTTTATAAAGTCTTATTATGTCATTTTTCTGAAGTTATTTATAAAAACTTGTTTTCTTTTCAAGTTATTCATCTTTCAAAAGTTATTTTAGTAAGTTACACCATAAGTTGATGCCAAATAGGGATTGAATTGGATGACTCAAAGTTGTGGATTGGTAAAGGCTTAGTGTAAACTATACCCACGTTAATAGTTAAGGTGGTTAGCTTTTATCATAGGTTGGTTTACACGGCGGGGTTGTTACGACTTTCTGGTTTGAGATGTTACAATTTAAGGTGGTATCAGAGCATGGTCCTCGACCATTCGCTTAAAAGCGTAACTCTTTTAAACTAACTTTAGGAAGTTGTAATTAAAATGAATTAGAATACTTTAGGAACATTAAGAGTTAGGGAAAGTAAACATGACGTAAAAAATTTAGATTTGTAGCGTTATGTGTAAATTTTATATACGTTTAAGAACATATAAAATGTAAAGCAATAATTAGTAATAGGTAATACTAATCTATCTTATGCCATACTTTCTTTCAAATTCCGCATTGTTGACTTATTTATGCTTAGAGAATGTAAATCTCGCAAATTTAGCGTTTTAGGTAATGAATTGATTTAAATATTATAAATAATTACCTTAATTCAACGGAGTCAATAAATTTAAAACTAATTAAATTTTTAAACTTGAACCTAATATGAAGGATAAAAATCCTAAAATTTTGCTTGAAACCTAAATCACGTACAAAAATCCTAAATTCGATGTACGTGCAATATTTGAAATCAAACCCAAACTTAATTGAAACCCTAAAATTATAACTTTAAGCTTATAAAATGAATAAATATCACTTAATAGTGATATAATCATAGTCGATCACAATTATTGATTAAATCGCGTAATCGCGTAAAACTTTTAATGAAAACGTTAAAATAACTTGTAATTATTATAAATGTAACGAGTATCAATTAAATTAATAAATTTTCATAAAATCTCAAAATCAATTTATAATTATTATTTTTATGTTTAGAAAATTTACATATATTTAATTTTATTTTTCTTTTTCTTTCCTTTTCTTTACTTTTTCTTTTTCTTTCCTTTTCTTTTCTTTTTCTTTTTCTTCTTCTTCTTCTTATTTCCCCACCCACCCCCCCCCCCCCCTCTTCCACATGATTTTATAACTGATTTTTTTTTTTAGTAGCTCATGTGCTAATTTCACTTGTACAAGTGTCCAATAATTAAGGGATAAAGGACAATTACATAAAGTAAATATCTTATCCTCATTAATAAATAATCTATTAGGATTTGTTCTTTTTTTTTTTTACTTTATTTGCTTCATTTCCTCACTTGATTCACGTCTAGAAGAGGGATAAACCAAAAAAAGAAAGAAAAACTAGAACACACATACACACACACAATTGGAATAAGAAAACAAGAGAAAAGAAAAAAGACTAGGAAGAAGAACAAGAAGAAGAAGAAAAAGGAAGAAGAAAACTAAGGAAATTCAACCATTATATTACTAAAAGATTTAGGTAAGTATATTTATTTTACTTATATATATGTATATCATATAGCATGTACATGTATATACCAAGTATTTTGTTATATATTTAATTACATGTACATATGTGTATACATAAATAGATATGTACATAGGTATTAAGTATTTTCTCTATTTATGTATAAACATATGTATATGGTTATGTATATATGTATTATTATGTATAACGTATGGTATATGTATATGTATACATGTATAAATAAGAATACATATGGTATGTATTTAGTATTTTCACTATTTAGGTATTGATATATATATGTATGTACATGTGAATATATATATATATATAGGTATGTGTATATGTACATAGTATTTTTCTTAAGTATAATATGTATGTGTTCTAAATATTTCCTTTATATATATGTATATATATTTAGTATTTTACTTAATTAATTATGTATATATATGCGTGAATATATATGAAGTTGTATATGTATATAATATTTATTTTAGTATGTGATATGTATATACATGTATTATGTAATTCTATATATATACGTGTACATATGTATCTATACCTATTTCATGTTTTCCATTTATATATATTATGTAATAAGTATACATATTATTAATAATATTTGCATTTTAGTATATATATATGTATATAGTATGACCATATATGTACATAAGTATATAAAGTATAAATAAGTGTGTAATATACTTGTACATAAAATATAGGAAAGTTAGAATAATTTAATATATAACGTATAGTATACAAATAAATGTACGTATATGAATATTAACACATACATAAAAATACTAGTATACTTAAATATTGTATACAATATACTATAATAATAATTTAATAAATAAAGTAAGATAATAAATATATATATATATATATAAGAATACCGTAATTTGGAGAAAAATTTTAATAATTAAGTAAATTGAAAGATTTGATTAAATATAATCATAAGTATATATATATAATTATATTGTAAAATAGAAAATAATGAAAAATTTGGAAAAAGGTGCAAGTTTAACACATGGCACTTTCATGTGTTATCACGTTACTATTTATAATAAAATAATTAATTTTCGTAATTTATAATAATAATAAATAATTAATTAAGTAGAAAAATAATAAAGTGGAAAAAATTGAATTAGTAACTCTAAAATCTAAAAAATAAGTCAAAATAGGTAATTATAGTAAAATAGGCTTAAAATAAAAAAATTATCAATTATATAGTTTAAATAATTATTAAATCGTAAATATATTAAGAAAAAACTCAAATTGATATTTTATAACTTTTTAAGTTAAAATAATGAACTTTGTGATATTTCTATATCACGGTCAAAATTACGAGTTATAACGTCCAAAACGAACTTTGCTATGAGGAAGTACGCTTGAAAACGTCGAAATGGACTATATGTTCATAAGAATTCGAACTAGAATGAAAAATTATACGCGATTGACAATTTAAGATAAATCAAGAAGAGTAAGCAAAATATTAAGTAAAACTATATTTACACTATACTTGGGTTATAGTAGAAAACTAGGCAAATAATGATAAATATTTAGTTAATAGGGAAACTTAGTTTTTCAAAACACTTATAATATTTCTTATCTTTTAGGTATTTGATTATCGAGTTCAAGAATTCTCAAAAGTTGAGAAAGTAAGCATAACCCAGGTGAGGGAGTTCTTATGATCTGTTGTTTGTTATTTGTATGTTGCTTATGGATTGATATTAATTGTTTGTTGAATGACTGATTACTTTATGTACTATCATTCGTGTGATCACTTTCTGAAACTGGTAAATGTAATTATTTGACTAAAGAAACCGGTTATAATTGTTGCATGTCTATGATCCAACTAGTACACTGATGGAGAGTGTCAGCTTTACAAATCTTTTTTAAAAAGTGTTTTGATAAATGTTTTTCTTATCTTAAATATACTTTAAAATGATTTCTGAAAGGGCTTATAAGTTCGTAGATGATGTTTTCATTATTAAGGCAAAGCTAACATGGTATCTCTATTCGTTTAGGAGAGAACTCGCATATTTGTGCCAAGGGGCCTTGGATGTTTGTTGATGGCAAGATGAACTTGTTATTTATGCCCGAGGGGCCTTTGGTATGTTTGGTGGGCAGCTTTAGTTGGGGTTTACCTATATTAATTGTTGATTCTTTGACTAAGGTAATAGTTGAGTAATGTTTGGTGGGGCTATACCCCTAAGTAGCCAAGGTGCTCAATGCGGGTAAGTATGGAGGAAAAATTGACGTATAGACGATGTAACTCTATACTTTTCATAGTTTCGGACTCCTATGGATGTGTTGCCTGCATTCATCGTGCTTGTATTCATTTCATATGTAGGTAGCTTATATGTATGCTAACAATGTTTGTTTGATAACTCACTTGATCGGTAGTGGTAAGGAATGAATTCACTAAGCCGTGGTTTGCTAATTCCCCTATAGTTTCTTTTATAGGTTTCTTGTAAGCAATGATTGGGATAAGCTTGAGAGCAGAGTATAAATTGGAGATAGGTTAGCAATGTTAGGGTTAATTGAATAGTGTATAGCAGTACAGAAACAATTTATGTAAAGTATATTCTTATGATAAGATTATGTAGTAATTCTTGTAAATTAGTAAGTTGTTTTATTTTGTCTTAGCATTTGGTAGGGGATACCAATTATCTGCGGTTATGATGGACTGTGGCTTATCGAATATCCATAACCATAGTCACTTATATTTATAGTAAGATAATTCATTAAAATTGAAAATCTTAGTGACTAATAGTTTATAGTCTTGTAATCTCTAGCTTGTAAGATAGTTTTTGTATTATAGGTGCACACGTAATATGAAAATTTTAAGCAATTCTATTAGAATTCCCTCAGGGTCATGATAGAGAAAATGATAAATGGTGAAGAACTCAGGCATTGTAAAGTTAAATTGTAGGAATTATTTTGAGATGAAACAATTGAGTACTATTTCTATGATTCTGGTGAAATTATATAATATGCATATATGTATTGAGTGAATCACCTTGGAGATGTTAAATGATTGGAAGCATTAGAAAATAATTGAAGATTTAAACTACTATTGTTATTTGGAGAAAGATTACTTGTTAAGATAAGAGGTTATGTTGCACTAGTATTAATGATGTCATTTTCAATTATTGAAGAGTTGGAAAGGGAGTTATTAAAGAAGTTATAGCTAGAAGACACTAAAAGTATTATACATTTTCAAAAACTTTCTCATTATATCATTGTGTGGTGCCTTGTAAACTTCCATTTGGAGAACGTTAGTATAGAAAGCTGCAACTAATTAGAAGTTAAATGAAGATTCTGAAGAAGCTTTTGAAAATTGCATAGATGTTGCAAAAATCTGAGTTGAAGACTTAAGGATGAAAATTGGTGGATGTAGAAATTAAAAAGATGTAAAACAGTGGAGAAAGGAGAACGTTAGGCAAGAATCATTTTGGAGACTTAAAGTAGTAAGTTGATCGGGAATTAAGGAGTTAAGTTATAAATTGGAACATAGTTAGAATATTGAGGAAGATAGAAAAGTATAACAAATACAGTATCTTAGGGATTTTGAAATAGGTAATAATCAGTTCTGACTCTAACTTAGAGATAGTGGGATACACGTGAATAAGTATAGAAATAAACTTTTATTGGATAAATATAATAAATTCCAAAGAGTCTGGTAGTTTGTAGGTTAACAATTAGTAAGATTTTGGAAATGACTTCAAGTGATTAAATAATTATGATAAAACCATAGATTTAGAACTAGACCACTCCTACTATGTAATAGCTATAATTTTCATTATGAACTCTTATGGTTGATGAGCTTTGTATTGAATATAATGTTTTAACTCTTCTAATAGCATAGATATGATCTTATGTTTATAAGTAATTGTACCAATAATTGGAAATAGAGAAGTTGGAATGCAAAATATGTGATCTTTTGGTTGATATATATGTAGAAATTATTTATGTGGCTTCCATTTATAAGAAGGAATAATTTTGATATTATTTCTCTTGGGTGTCAAATTAAGACCTGACATAAAAATTGTGGAGTAAAGTTCAAATTCATATGTATTTGAATTCTCTTGGTGATTTAGTCATGATTTTGTAATTGATTAATAGAGGATGCAATTAGAAATCAATACAAAAAAAGAGGATATGTGATATTTCATATGTATGGAAGTTGGTGTGTAGATCTTGTTAGATGAAAGTTGATTATGAGACGTTGAAGTAAGTTTTGAAGTACATTTTTCTAAAATAAGTGTGGATTCTGATATGCATTTGTGGAATCTTAAGCTGAGATTTGAGGTATATGATCTCAAATGAATTTAAAAGTGTTTTGAGATGAAGATATGGGAACTTGCACAAACAGGTTGAATAGTAAGGAGTGGAAATTTAAAGAATTTGAGAGGTAAGAGGTATATGGTCCTAAGTGATGTTAATTATACTAGAATTTGTATTTATGGAGATTGGCTTAAGTAAATGAATCACAGATAAGTGGAATTTAAATATGATATTTGATAGAGAAAACTTTTGTTTCTATTTACTAATTAAGAGATGTAGAGATGTTCTAGGAATGCTGATGTTATTATGATATATGAATACAGGTGATTTGATAATTACAAGTATTGATTTGTACTTAACTCCTAATGAGCAGAGACTTAAACATTATGAGGAATACTTTGTGATAATAGTAAAAAATAGAATATGTATGAGATGAATGATTTGTGGATATTAAAATCTCAATGGAAAACTTATTGTTAGAAACTAGATGACATTGGATAAGTAAGAAATAACTCTTTTAGAAGGCAAGTCGGAGACTTGAATATTATGTTGAGTTTCAAGGTTAAATATAGGGATTTATCACTACTCAAGTATACTTGATTAATGATACTTATATAGGGAAACATGCTTATCATAGGTGTTATATGAGTATCAGTGAAAGTTAATCAAAGTAAGTATGGTGGAGTTTGTATGATATTATAAGAGCAAGAGATTTTCTCTCAAAGAAGTCAATCGAAAATGGGATTTTATATTATTTACAAGTCATATATGGGTAAGTGTAAGGTAAACAATTACTTTTGAAAGTAAGATATTTGATTATAGAAGTGATGAGATACGTAAGGAAAAGATGGGAGAATGAAAAATTATTTCTAAGTGCTCTTAGACATTAGAATTCAATAAGAGTCAATTTTTATCATTTTTGTAAGATGATAGACCTAAATGGATGACAATTAAGATAGATATATCTATGATTGAAGAGGTTGTTGCAATACTTTGGTTGATTAGAATGCCTTGGATCGGAGTACAGTGAAAAGAGCATTAAGAGCTTGGATTTTAAGAAATCTTGAACCTTTTGACTTTGTTTAAAAGAATTGATACTTTTAAGATGAATGTAGGAAATTGATACGAACCGAGCCAAGAGCAGATAAGACTGGTCGTAAGGATGGGTCTGATCCTACTAAAGGAATGAAAATAAAATGGGTTTAGTAAGGGTTTTAGCAAACCTATGAGCCACTGAGTTGGATATTTTGCACGAGCTAGATTCTATACGGCCTAAGAGTTGCCGGATGTAATGCACCGGTCTGAGTGATAGGGTTGCTCACTATAATCCTTGCTAAAGAGATTTATAAGAGTTAATAAAAGAGAGCTTTTCAAGAGAAAAGCCTTAAAGGGTTTTTCAAGAGATGCAAATCTCTCTAAAACCCTACATATATATTCTATTTATACATAATAGTAAACTTGTAAATAAAATGACTAAAAGAATGCCTTAATAGCACTCCTGTAAATACAAAATAAACATGAAGGTAATTTAGGAAAAATACAGAAAATAGGAAGTCTAAATAACATATGCAAAAATGAGTAATCAAATGAGATATCCAAGTACGGAGTAGATGAGCTTGGCTCTAGTATTTGGTTGGTCAGTACCTCAAATCTTATCATCCCTTGTCCCTTAAAGAAGTTTCGGCTTGAAACTTGGTAATTGGTGGCTCTAAATCCTACTGGGATTAAATACCAACTTGCAAAACTAAAATATGAATATAGAAAAGTATTCCAGTTCCTCTACCAGTGTTATCATCACTAAATGCTCCTTCCTTTTGTCACCCTATCAATCAAACTTTTCATCATTGATCTCTCATTCCACTCATCATAAATCCAATCAACTATAACTTGGTAGTCCCAATAACTATCAATTAAAGGAAGTAACAGAACCTTGGGGTCACACAAAAGACCATGAGCTTATGGATTTGGTGTAAGTAAGATAGTAAATTGCTCTCAATCTCAAGTGCCTCCACTTCTTCATGCTCAACTAACTCGGGTCTCACAGCTTCCTCATTTGTTGTAATTAACATCCCTTCACTTCCTTATAAGTTAATTCTTCTTCCTTCCATCTACACATCTCAAATCCTTCTAATACAAGAGTACTAAGAATTAACATGACACATCCCCAATTCATATATCCATCATCACAACCTTGATAAACTCCAACCAACAATCTATAACTACTCATAAGCATGATACTATTATAGCTCATATCAATACCACAGAAGCACATCAAAGGGTCAAGACAAAATAGCCTGATATGTGGAAGCCAAAAACAACAATACCTGAAGTCATCATCTATAGTGGGTAATGAAACCATATTCAGAACATAGGGTTTTAACTTCAACTTAACTTAGTCCTCTTCTTCTCTATTACTTACTTCTCTAGCAAACTTCACCTCCTCAACTCCTCCTTCCATATTCTCTAATTTGGCATTCCTTTTGTTGTCTCATTTAATACTTGAACTCTTCAAGCCGTTTTTTAATCGTTTTCAAATGATCTAGCACATTAGAGAGGTTAACTTTATAGGTGGATTTTCTCTCATACAATTTGTCTTAATAATCTTGAGGCATGAATTTTCTTCGCATTAACCATCTTATCTCTTCCCATGTTATAATCTCAATGTTTCCTCTATCAATTTCTTGATTTATCATTCTCTTTCACCAAGTAGTTGCAAAGTCAATCATCGAATTCTTTATAGCATAAGTTTTCTTATACTTGGGATAAGAATAATTTTCAAAAACTTGATTGACTCAAAATTCCTAATTCAAATATTCACTCGAAATGCCGTATCCGTTAAATTCCGAAATTCGTGATATCACATCTTCATAATAATATTCACGATTGTATCCAGCTTCATATGCTATGTTGAGTATATTTCAATTCAACAACTTGGTACTTTAAGCTTGGTATTTAATTTCTCATAGGAACAACAACTACCGATACTTGAATTCAAAGAAATTGGGCAAGAAATGCAATAGCTTGGTACATATCCTATAGGTACGAGAATAACTTGGTAGCTTTCACTCACATGTGCACGTTACAACACCAATGTGGCACACAACTTGGAGACTAGATAGCACAGTGGATCGGCGCTTGTCCACAAAACTAAGCAAATCAGCTTGGTAACTAAAAGTAATGGACAATAGGTATGAGATCTCCAAATTACCTCAACTCGTTACACTTTCAACTCAGCTTAGTTCGGGGATGTTTAGTTCCTCACCGTTAGAAATAGCTCAGCACTCTCTTGTAATACATAGCTCCGCTCACTTAGAAGCTCGAATGAGTACTTTCGTTTTTTTTTTTACCAAATACCTCTGCCCGTTCAATAGCAACTTGAACTTCAACTCAGTAAGTATAAAAGAAAGAGCAGTTGGGTTCCTCTTCGAGCTAACTAATGTCCGAACATTCAGTTAACTCGGCTTGTGTAGTAGTGACACAACAGTTCAGCAACTAATCGAATCACGACAGCTCGGTAACTAGTTCAGACGCGCAACAGCTAGCTCGGAACAACTTTCACCAACCAAGTCAGCTCATAAATTACTAAGAAGAAGGACAGATCTGCAACTTTTCACTTGAATACTCACTTCTTCGATCAATTAGCTCAGCGCTCTTTGAGACACCCACAAGTAAGCTCAGATCAAGTAGCACGACAGCTCGACAACAACACTAGTTTATCCAACATGTTATAGCAGCACAACTTCTTCAAATCAGCTCGGAATGATTGGTTGTAGCTCGGAGTAGCTCAGATCAAAGCTCCAAATGTTACAGTTGGATCTCAGTTGAGCTCCAAATATGCACTTTGACAGCTTGGTGCTCGAGCTCAAACCTTATAATAGCTCGGACAAAGTAATCTCAGAACTCGGTACTTAGGAACACTTCACACAACACCAAGTTTGAGTGCGCAGACCTCAATCCCTTTAGTTCGGTATTCAAGACTACTGTACAACGCCACGTTTTATGTACACTTGCAGCTTGATTCGATCCCGACACTCTCTAACTCGGTACGTGTAACACGCAATTCAATTAGCTCGACAATTATCTTGAGAGAATTAAAGGACAGTTGACACCTTCAATTAACGTAAGCTCGACAAACTTGGAGTTCAACTCGGCTAATTACTGCAGCAACTCGGACACTTTTAACTCGGTCCAACTTTCTCAATCAAAGGTCCTTCAATTCAGCAGACACAACGGTACAATACTTACACACCACAGTAGCTTAATTAAGCTCGGACAAGTACTTGGTTCACACGTACCAATTAGCTCGGCACTAGGCTTTCGCAATTAACAATAGCATGGCTAACACAGTGACACTGCTCAGCACAACAGCAATTACATACCTACGGTCGCAACACTTAAGTAGATAACACGCTCTCAACAAGTTGGAACAACAACACTTCGACACCTGAAATTTTCTATAGCTCGACACTTAGTTTATATACATCAGAACGGTGAGTTATATACACAATAGCTTGAAAGTTGGATCATAAACACACTAATACGCTGCACTTGTTCGGCTCCAATTTATAGGGATCAGTTAGGCACCAACTAATATAATCTAATAGCTGTCTACAATTGAATTCTACAGCATACTACTTCAATAGCTAGGTAAAAAACGATAGTATATCAGCAGAGCAACACGGCACACGATAGTTAAAAGCTCGGAGGCAATTATATAGAGCAGCTTCGTGGCAGTCATAACAGCTCGGGCAACTTGCAACTCGGTTTCGGACTTTAGTGGTTTAGTTCGGACATGCAACAGCATTCGGTTCGGACAACTAGGCAATTAAGTGTGGACACCAACTCAACAATTCGGAGAACCAACATGCCGATAGCCTCCAACCACCATACACAAGAGTCTACTAAGAACTTACGATGCACCACTTCGACTCAACCTTTACCTAGTTGCACAAAGTTGCAGCACTACACTAAGTCACGGCCACTCTTGACAGCACACCTAATCATGGTTCACAGTCCCCTGCTTCGCACGCACCCACCTAACACAACCATAACATAGAGGCGCACACTGCCACTGCCTCAATTTCGCACCATGTGGCTGGGATTCCCTGAACACTTACACATACACAGTAGCTTAGCACGTCACAGGGTCACTTGGGCAATTCAGAGCGCATGAACGACTACTCGATAGAGCACAACAGTTATTCAACACCATATTACACACACACACTCAGCCCAAGTATGGCTGCACTTGCATGACTTACGTATGCGCAATGTTCGATAAAACAACATAGTCTTCTTCGTGCTTCAGCTCACTATTCAAGCCCAACTCCACATCACTGGTCAGCTACACAAACCCACTAAGAAAATCACGACCTCCAGTCACTACTGTAAAATCTACACCCAAACTAGCTCTGTGGAGTCTACTCACATGCAACTCATACAAAATACGGCAGCAATCGAATAGAACAACTTGGACCAAAAGCACCACGTACCCATGTCTCTATCACAGTTGCAACCACTAGCACCCACTCGCACACTTGCTGTGCAAATTGCAACACATTATAGCCCACTGTCACTTTATTGCTGAAACCTTCACTGGACTGAAATAGCTAAACAACTTGTAACCCTACACGCGATGGTAACTCCTTCACTACCACAAACTCAGCACTAGTCTTCTTATACACTCACATGACAGACCCATAGCCATGATTACCAATTTTAAGCGCTCCTTTTGCAAACCCTGAGTTACCGAATCCTTTTTAAAGGGTAGAAAGAAATTCCACTCGTGGGCCAATAATATGGTGGGGTTTCTATCGAGAGGCCATTGTTTGGTCTACTAACATATTGAATTGCGTGTTAATATAAAATATTATAAACGAGATTTAATCACAAAGAATTTTAAGAGTTCAATCATGGGTTTAAAAAAAAAAAATGCTAGTTGCTTAAAATATAGAGCAAACCGAGAGATTAAAGTCTTTTTATTATTACACCTTCGCTCTAATATTAAAATGATATAAATCGAGTCAAGAGCAAACAAGGCTGGTCGTAAGGATATGTTTGATCCTGCTGAAGGAACGAAAATAGAGTGAATTTAGCAAGCGTTTTAATGAATTCGTCGAACACCTAGTGATAGAGTTGCCTACCACAGTATTTGCTAAATGGATTGATAAAAGTTAATAAAAACGAGTTTTTCAAGAGAAAAGACTCAAAGAGATTTTCATTAATGTGCAAATCTCTCTAAAACTCTATACATGTATTCTATTTATATATAATGGCAAATTTGTAAATAAAATAAATAAAAGGATGCCTCAGTAGCATTTCTATAAATACAAAATAAACATGAAGGTAATTTAGGAAAAATATAGGAAATAGAAAGTCTAAATAATATAAGTAAAAATAAGTAATCAAATGAGATATCCAAGTGCGGAGTAGATGAGCTTGGCTCTGGCATTTGGCTGGTTGGTGCCTCGAATCCTATTAGGAAACTACTTTAATTAAGGATTACATAGCTTCAATCAAGTTGACTTAGAATTATTTAGAATTTCTATGTACTAAAGAAGATATATATAAAGCAATTAAAACTTGTATTCTAAAAGAATTTAAGAACATCAAGATTTAAACATATTAATAAATTGGTCAATAATTAGGAATATATTTGAAAAGAGTACTTCTGAGATAAATGGGAAAATGATGATAGGAGATGAAGTATGAACCCCATCCACTTAAAGATAAGTTTCCAATTTACCTTAGTAAGAGCATGATTGAGTGGGTTGAAAGTTCTTTATTATATAGTATTGTTCATCATAATAGGTAAAAAAGGATAAAGGTTAGGAGAACGATGGATCACAAAGCTCATGCATTGGTATGGTTTTAAGGACTAGAAGTAGGAATAAAAGCAAGAGACTTAGAGCATGATTAGGAATGGAATCAAGATGGTTTAGGAAAGTGAATTTTATTAAAGATGGACACATTGAAATATATTGAAGAGATTTAATGAAGCTTAAGTAAAGAGTAAAGGGGAGTTCTTAGGAAATTGTGAGACTTATACTCTAAATGCAATACAGTGAGGAATTTAGTAAATATACAGGATAAAGATCAAGGAAGAAATGAATGGAGCCATGTTTAAAAAGATGAAAATTAGTCGATAATAAAGAATGTTACCATAAGAAAATGTTTGAGGATGTTTGAAAGGAATTGGAATGATTCATGGAAACACAAAAAAAAAAAAAAAAAAAAAGTAATACTTTGATGTAGCAACATAAGGTTGCGAAATAAACAATGAGGTTGTATACTTTTTGGATGATTGCGAAGATAAGAAAAGAAATAAGAAGATGCTATTAGATTGGAATATGATGCTGGAATCACCATAACTCTTCCATATATCTTTAGTACATGTAAATATACAAGATGGGGATAGCAAATCTGTGAACTTCTATGTTTCCTTTATCAAATCTATTAAGAGTCTTTTGTCTCATTCTATGAACTCTTGTGTTTCCATTGTCAGATATGTTAAGAGACATTTGATTCATTCTATGAATTCTTTATTTTGAATTGATTCAGACAAATTATGTCAATCATAAAACTCACAAAATTTTGATAGGTCTAAATTGTGTCAATTTCAAGTCAAATTCCTCCATCGAGTCAGTGTTATTTCCTTTGGAGTTTGTCATAAGAGGATTGAGATTTGCTAAACTCAACTTTGTGATTACATGCGTCGAAGGTGTGATTAAACCTTAAATTGTGGAAGCAATAGAAATTATGATACAGCATCTAACCAACATGGTAAAGTAAAAAAAGAAGAAGATTTAACTAAGAATTCATAATAAAAGGCAACCCATTAATATAAGGGATGATTGGATTTAGAAAGTTAATGAGTGAGATATGGAATAATGATGGAAGATAAGATATCCATAAATGGTAAGAATTAGGTTACAAGACTATTGAAAGTAGGATTCTATTTAGATTAAGGATTGGAAGATGGTCCAAAACTGTTATATTGAAGAAGCGTAAAGCTAAAAGACTTAGAACTTAGATTCCAAAAAGGGATGGAAATTAGAAACCAAGTGAAAATACTACTTTAGAAGGTACGGGCACATATGAGATAAGCACAAAAAGAAAAGGAACATTATAAACTTATTGACGTAAAGGTGATCTATGTCCTAATAGATGAATCCATAGTATTTGTGTACTTATACAAGGATCGATGGATAGTACATAGACAAAGAAAATTGGTGATATATAGAAAATATCTAAAGATATTTGGTAGAAAAAGTTAAATATGATATATAGACTTACCTTGCCCATAAGTTTAGAAGAATATCACGAAGTGTATTACATGGTGATAGTATGTGTACTTTTTCAAACATAGCATGAGAGTTAAACTAATGGATCTACAATAGAATTATATACTAAAGAAATCATCTATACAAATATAGGATAAACAAATCTCTAAGAATCATGAAAACAAAATATAAAGTACGTGAAAGTACAATAAGGAGATAGCCTTAAGTTGAACTAATTGATAAGAAAACTAATAAACCTACAAAAGGATAATATAATGGAAGAGTAACTTATTCAAATACTTAATAGATAGATTCAGAGACTACAAGATGGAGAAGTGGTTATTTTATAAATTATGTTAATGATACATCTTTAATCTTGATTAATATATGTAGGTAAATACGAAAATATTTAGATGAGAAGTAGATATGGTAGATAATTGAAGTTTTGAGGATAAAACTTTTCTGAAGGGGGTTGAAAATGTGAGCCCCGTAAATTGGCATAGTCATCTTAAGCAAATAATTTAGGGTGTATGTGAAAGTGGGCCAATTAGAACGATACTTTACGAGTAAGTCTTAGGGGTTAGACGGTGATATGCCGTAAGTCTTGAAGTATAGAAATATAATAAAATAATATTATTATAGCTAAAATAGTTAATTTTACTAAATTATATTATATTGTAATTTATTCATAGTAAATACGAAAAATTGGATAGTGAAAATTAATCAAACATTAGGGATAAATCATGTGGATACTAAAATTACAAAGTGGCATGAAATATTTTATAAAAATAGTACGTATACCAGAGGTGCAATTATTATATATAATTATATACCCGAAAATGTTTTAAATACCTAAACATATGTGTAATTAACTAAAGATTAATAAGAAAAGTACTAAAAATTAGTGAAAATATCCTAAACAACTTGGATTGCATGGACCTTAGGTATGGCAAATTGCTGGATAGATGTTGGTTGAGTAATAATCCTCAAATGACACATAGCATGGTTAGGACTTAGGGTATTTAAGCCAAAATTAAGAGAGAGAAATTCATTTCTCACCTCACAAGCTTAGGAATTGTCACCCTTTTTCTCTAAAACATTAAAAAGCTTTAGGAAGCTTAGGAAAAATATAAAATGGAGAGGATCATGAAAAAAAAAAAAAATTGGAAAAATTTAGATTCAAAACTGTACATATTAAGAAGAATTAGAGAACACATGTTTGGAGAGGTGCTGTAAGTGAACCACCACTAGTGGTGGTAGTGCTAGGTAGTATTAACAAAGAGGGGGTAATGGATGGTGGTCGGAAAGTAATGCTTTCGAGGAGCTTTGATTTTTACTCGACTTTCTCATATTTCTTAAAAATATTAAATTACTTCTAAAAATTATGAAAAAAAAAATTATTTTGAAGTATATTTACAAATATTTTTCAATGGAAATATCAATTTATAAAATTTTTAAGTGAATTTAGTACTTTCTTAAGAAATGGAATGAAATCGAACGAAATCAAGCAATTTTTGAAGCCAATTTGAATGACCTTACCATTGTTGTTTTGAAACCAAAATTTTTATGGAAGTTTCTTATTCTACATGTTTGAATCTTATGAAGAGTTTTCAACCAAAAATATTTTCTATAATTTTTAGTGATTTTTTAGCCTCTAAATTTGGTGAAAAATGTTATTTTTGAAAGTTTTTGTGTAATTGGCTTTAAAGAAATCAAGTTGCACCAGTTTTGGAGTTCACATAAGCTGTGTTCTATTGTAGGAAATGATCTGGAGTTGGTTAGATTGAGTGGAATATGATGTATGTACAAATCACCGGTTATGGCTTACATACGTTAAGGTGAGGGTATATGGATTTGGAATAATGGGTGATAAGGTGATTATGGGTATGAAGAATTTGTTATATGATCGTATTTTATCACGCTTGTAAATTGGAATCAGATGTTAGGGCGAGTTGCTAAGAGTAAATGTATAAATTGATTCTGTTCAGAGAGTTTTTCAAATGGTTGAACTAGAAGAAGGGGGGGACTCAATTCTTGGTTCAAATACTTGATCAGAAGGATAGATGGTAAAGGATTGTAATTATAACCTTGTTAGGGCCTCGTTTGAGAAGTTATTTAATAAAAGAAGCATGATTGTAAAGACTTCGGAGACATGTTTAGATGGTTGATTTGGTAAAAGAATGACTTAAATTCTTTGTTCCAATACTTGATCAAAAGATTTGTTAGTGTAAGGATCTGGATTATGATCATATTAAAGTCTTGATTATAATAGTATTTGGTAAAATAAACATGGTGGAAATGACTTTAGAAACTTGTCAAGAAGGTTGGTGGATGAAAGGGCTTTAAATCTAAATATGTAGAAGCTTTGCTTAAGGAGTTGTTTGGAAATAAAAGGGTGATGGTATTGAGTTCTGAGACTTGATTAGAATGTTGGTTGATTTAAAAAGCTTGGATGAAATCACTTCAGAAATAGGCTTATGATGGGGTTTAATTAATTCCCTTTTACTATCCAACTTTCTGATCAACCTTTTATACTAAATTCTTAGTGGAAATAATTTCAGAGTCTTGTTCAGAGGGTTGATTGGAGTAAGAATGCAACAGAGATAATTTCAAAGACTTAGTTAGAAGGTTTTGAGATTGAGATTTGGTATTAAGCGAGCCTTCAGAACTTTATGTAGAGACTCTAACAGTAAGTTGGAATTCAATATAAAAGCTTATATCACTTGTTAAAGGTAAGTCATAACTACACTTAAATAATTAAAATGAACTTATCTAACTTTATATTTAGTAAAACTAAAATAATTATATTGATTATTTTAAGGAGAACAATGAAAGCGAATGAGATTAACTATTAGGATCATTAAGTGTCACAAGTCCAAGTAAGTGGGATTACTACCTCATCGCATTTTGAAGTATTATTTAATGATACTTGGAGACCTTAGTATATGTCTTGGTAGATGTAGTAAGATAGTTGCCTATTTATATGCAACGTGTGTGCTTGAACAATGTTTTTTATTTGGAGTGCTGGATTTTATGTGTTGGTTGCTTTATAATGTTGTTGGATTGAATTGTTTGAAATTGCTTGATCATTCCAAAACTAATTTAACACAAACTCTACTTAACTATTGACCAGACTTGCATCATAACCCATTAGGTTCAATGATTTGGGTTCTTAGGCCAAATACAGACCCTTCGATGAGGATGGCAAAAATTGTCCTTTTCTTATACTTAGTTGAACTAAGTGATAAGAGAAAATGTCATAATAAGGTTAGGGACCGTGGTTTGATGATAGTCTTGGGTGGAGCATGTTCCTCCATTGCATAAGCCTCAGTTTGGCTTCACTTGGCGAAGTGCCTAGTGTGAAACTCTTCGAAATCCGAATTAGAGTGGGTGCAATTTCTCTGATCTTACGATGATTGGTTAACGTCGTGCGATGTCATTTGCTTAGACATGCATTGCATCTAATTAACTTTGCTTATAAACTTTAGTTGCTTTGTGTCAGATATATGCTACTGTCTTTATCCCATTTACTGAGCAAGTTATCGTTCTTTCCCTTATAGCTATCTTGTAGGTTTCTTGATAGATACATCTGTACCATTCCAAGTTTCAGAAGTATAGATAACGGGGTCGGGGAGTGAGATTCAAGACCAATTGGTTGGATTCTTATTTTGTTTAATAACTTTGCTAACCTTTAGTAAAACTAATAAGGTCTTTTCAAGTGAACCTCTTATTTTCAGCTATTATTACTAGTACTATGTTCTATAAACTTATGGACTTTTATAAAGTTTTATTATGCCATTTTTTTGAAGTTTTTTATAAAAAAATATTTTCTTTTCAAGCTATTCCTCTTTCAAAAGTTATTTTAGTAAGTTATATTACATGTTGATGCCAAATAGGGATTGGATTGGATGCTCAAAGCTATGGAGTAGTGAAGGCTCAGTGTAAATTATAACTATATTAGCGACTAAGGTGGTTAGCTTTTAGTTTACGTTGGTTTACATGATAAGGCTATTACGACTCTCTTATTTGGGGTGTGACATAGTTTACCTTAGAGGGATGATTGTTATGATTCAAATAAATCTCGGTATTTTAAGCACATATAGAGTCAATTTTAATTAGCTTATGTTTTAGTGTTATCTCATAAGGGAGAATTCCAAATATGGCATTAGACTCTTTCTTGCTAAATATATAGAGTTTTGTCATTTTATGTTAAACTATGAAAGCTAACCCTTCTTTTTGCACTATAATAATTTTAATGATAGCTATAGACAAATTGTAGTGGAAAATTATAAACACGCCTATGAAAAAAAATTTAAAAAAGAACATAAGGTAAATTAAAGAGGAAAATTTCGAAATACAGTTCTTATTTCTACTTTCCCTCCCATTTATCTCTAATTTGGAGGAAATAAAAGCATAGTGGCCTAAGGAAATTTTTCTTTCCTTATCCTTTCCTTTCCTCCCCCTTCCTTCTTCCTAAACAATGTGTTGGTCCTTATTTTGCCACAATATATATATATATCACATCTTGCAATCACCTATAAATATAAGTTTAGTAGTAAGTGATGATGCCATAGGTTTGTTCAAACTTCTACACATTTCAACAATTGTTTCGTACATTGAAGAAAATTATAAGGATGAAAAACGAGAATTTGGGCATGCATCAAGGACAAAGTGAACTTAATTCATGGATATGATGGTATTTGGGTTGAGATTTGTATACAAAGTTTTCTTATCTTTATGAAAAAGTAGATACTAGTATTACATAATAGATGTCTAAAATAATAAACTCTGAACATAATGGGTTAGCTTTTATATTGGGGTATACCAAATATAGATAATTTTCTAAAAGTTGAAAGTTCCTAACTACAGTAATAATAATTCTTTAGGCTGAATATTTACAATAACATCTTTTAAATTCCATCAAATAGATTATAAGCAACAAATTTCTATACCTTCATTTGCCATGGAGCT
Source organism: Lumnitzera littorea (assembly GCA_024138015.1). NCBI lineage: Eukaryota > Viridiplantae > Streptophyta > Magnoliopsida > Myrtales > Combretaceae > Lumnitzera > Lumnitzera littorea. Next base: position 106,837,275 of record JAMXBB010000003.1, read on the forward strand.
TGTTACATTCAATGGATATTAGAGGATGTATACATCATATTAACTATAGTTTATAGTCGTCTTTTTTAGTTTTTTTGAGTATATAAAATTCGTCTTGTTTCATCTAAGAAAGAGGAATATCATACCTTATGTATACCTTTGTTATAATATGTCGACATATATATGATAGCAAGATCAATCTCTAAGTACTCACTAAATTGATATCCATGATATGTATTAGTCTTTGCTCAACTCGATCATACTTGGAGTATATCTAGTCAACCGAATCATCTTTTGTAGGAACTCTTTCGTTTCATGAAATATGCACCATAAATAAACATTTATGATGCATTTTATATGTAGAAATGGGTCCATAATTAAACCATGATTGTAGGTTTTACTGTATTTTGTATGTTTGAAAGTGACTTTAAAAGCCATAATCATAATTCATTGGGATCTATCATTTTGACTTAAAGCGATAATTTAGACTTTGAGAACTGAAATCATAATTTTGTTTATCCTTCACTAATATATAATTTCCTATTTATAACTATATAAGATTGTAAATGTCATATTTATATATTTCATGTAGTTATCATAATTGTATAATCTATTTTAAGATGTTAATTCTATGTGTTGAATCTGTACGAGAGACTCTGTTATATGTACATGTTTTAGGGTATAACTTCTTTTTATGTGTGTATGAGTGTATTTTCATGTGTTGTTATGTATATTAAGTAGAGTAAGTAAGAGAGCAAGCAATTTAGAGACTTATTAGAGGAATTAAGTGCTTGGAGATTGTGAGAAAATTATTGTATTCTTATTGTTATACTATTGGTAATCCATTCAACACCCCTTCGATTTTTCCACATAAATTCTATATGACTTTCTTTTTCTCTTTACCTAATATCTCTTATGATTGTATGCCATGGGATCTATAACAAAAAATCCAAACTCTAATAAATTGGTAACAAAACAAGATTAACAAATCAATAATTTTAGAGTTTGTAATCAATAATTTTAGAGTTTGTAATGTATGCACTAAAGAGATGACTTCCTAGTATGATATCAAAAAGTTTGACAATTGCATGAATTTTATGGTATGCCCAAGTTCAAGGGATCCATATGTAGTCAAGCTTAAAGTAGGCTCATTAGTCGCGTATAGAACTTGAAGAGTAGGCCTTACCACCAATGCAACTAAGTTGATGAATAGTGATTGATCACTAGTAAGACAACATATTTTGACTTTCATGTTTTTGATTAACAATTTGAAAAATATTGATTTTCAGGTTAAGATTGAAGAATAGGTAATATACAATTGTACTCTCTATAGTCTTTCTTACATGGAGTTGGAGAGGCCATGATAGATAACAAGTATAGCTTATCAATAAAAGAAGCAAAAGTAATCGGTTGTGGAAGATCAATTAGCTTGTGAGATTAGATCCATAGGCATTAAAATTATAGATGTTCTAATTGCTAAAGATCAATGGTTCAATAGTAAAGGCAATTTGAGAGAGATATCTAAAGGCCAAGATATTCTTTGTTATCACTATAAAGAAAAAGGACTATTTGAGGGTAAAGTGCCCATAGATGTAAGCAAGATGTGAGATGATAGAGACAAAATTGTTGTTAATGTAACAGCTGCTAAGTAAGATAATGGTAAGCAATTGCTAGCATTTGATAGTTAGATGAAGTATAAGGAATAGGTTTTAGATTTTTAGAGTGCTTTTTACACATGTCCTAATAGAAATAGAATGCATAGATATAAGCCTATAAAGTGATTTTGTATAGATGGGTAATGGTTATAGGTTTAGGAATTCAAGTAGCAAGTGGTGTCTAGGGTAGTCTGCATAATGGATAGATGTGCATAGTGTTGTATGTAAAGTATGAGTTTGTGTGACAAGTGAAAAGTTTAGTACGTTTTCACATATTTATTCCTTAAGTTTCATATTAAATCTTATGTGTTTTGTGGAATTTTTAGGCACAAATTAAATAAAATTTCCAATATTTAAGATGCTAAGTGCAAAAGATAATTGGAATGAAATTGAATCTAAGCGAAGAACCAAGTTCTTAAGAAGCACTTAGTTCAAACAATCTCCTACGAGATCTTGATGAAGTTAACCCCTATGATTTATTCAAATGAAGTCAACCTATCTTTTGTATTTTAACTTTTATGTTGACTACATTTAAAGGGAGCTTTACATCTTGAATGAAGTCATTTGTATCAAAACTATACATTTTACAAGACTTCATTCAAATGAATAAAGTTCGAAAATGTTAAAGATTTTAGTAGTACTATAAATAGACCATTTTGATTACAATCCTAGAGTGATTAGCTTTTTTTATATGAACTCCATTTTCCATTTAAGGTTAGTTTCATATTGATAAAGTATTACCAGTATACTAAATGCTTATTTAACATATCTTTTAGTTGATTAATGGTTATTTTTATTTGTAAATCTTACTGTATTGATTATCATCTTGTTAAACATTGTTTAGTTTTGAATGATCGGAGTTGTCATTATTACTTTCCCTTATTAGTGTAGTTTCTACTCTTAGTTTATGTAGGTAAGTTATTTAGTGGTTTATTCTGTACTATCAACTAGATTAGTTATGGTAATTAGTGGTTTCATGTAAGTGGGTTGTAAAACTCTCTAAAAGAGTTTTTTTTTTTATGATAACAACATTAATTGTTGATTACTAATGAAGTAAAAGTGTTAAAAAAAAAAAAAAGAAAAAAGAATCTTATGTAGAATGAAGTCAGTAAGTGATTGGAGTAACTGAAATAAAGATAGTATAATATAAAAAGCACATATAGAAGGTACTATAGACAAAGAAAAGGCAACATAGAAGAAAACATAAAAACAATTTTGAATAATGAGATATATAAGCAAATATAAAGGGTGTTCTGGATTAACAATTTTAAGCGATGAAATATAGAAGAAAATGTAGATGGTGGTTTGATTTGGCAATGTTAAACAACATAATATAAAAGTAAAATGTAGAAACTATTCTGACAAGCATTATGTTCATACAAAAGAATGTAAAAGTAATTATAGAAGTTGTTCTCTATTAAAACCCTAAAATTACATATTTAATAACTTTAAATGAAGTAAGTTCAATGTTCTTTTGAAAATTTAGATCAACTAGTCGGATATGTTTAGACTAATACATTTAACTTTATTCCAATATACAAATTAAGTAATTTTTTGGGGTTTAGATTATGTTGAAGTGGAAAAAACAAAGCTTATTAATTTTCTAAGATATATTTGGGGTTTAGTAATGAAGTGATAAGTCAGATAAGGATATATTAGATTATATTTGGATTATTGATATTGATATGATGGTAATAGCTAGTTGCCAAATGCATTGGCTAAGCTAAACTTATAAGTAACTCTAACAAACTAAAAGTCATGCGTTAGTAATATATTAGCTATGAACTAAACTAATTAGTTATCTACTAATGTTGAATCCAATAACTAAGTTGCTAATACAAACTAATAATTACAAAACTAAGATAATTATACTTATAGATTCCACCTCCGTAACTTTTGAAATCATTATTCATGGTACTTAGAGCAATGGTCTTGGGATTCCAGCAATTGTTAGGAATTATATTCATCTTTTCAAAATGGTAAGATAATAGTTCAAAATTTCATGAGGTTTATTAACATGTAAAATGTATCTATAATTATTGCAAATTATGTAAAGTGTATTGTTGTATATATTAATTTCAATTAATGATATGCAAACATCCAAATTAGTTATCTTTATATAATAAAGCATGCTTACCTGTTCCTTCGTTGCATTGTTGGGCATTAGTGGTATCCTCAGAAACTCCTTTCATGGTTAATTTGGTATTGTTAATAGAATCATAAGTATTAACACCCGATTCTCACCCGGACAAGGCTTGCTTGATAGGCGAAGCCCATCATAGGGAAAACTAAAGTGCATGTAAGTAAACAACGAACTCATCCATTATACCATGAATTACTTGCGAAGCCATGTGATTACCTTAAGAAGGGTATAAGTTGATGGTGAGCCCATCCCTATACCATAACTCGCTCGACGAGCCATATGGTATCCTGTTTGAGCAAGATCGCCCCGATCATTAAGTTGCCACATGCTGACCATTTGACACAAACTCGAGGCTTAGCTCGCCTTTGATCAAGTGTCAACCAACCCCTTCCTTAATGTCCTAACTTGACCTTTACCTTTGACATCTACTCTTCACTGCATCTCATTAATGAATGTTTGACATTAATAGTACGGTAAGCACACTTGTCAACCCCAATAACTGTCAGACCTCTAGGCTACAGACTTAGTAGTCTCGTTGGCTACAGCATAACCACTTGTAGCACAGCTTAGTCCCTATCGCGGAGTGCATTATCTACTGGCAACTAGTACAAATGAGCTTCAGATTGCCATACATCCAGGTAACTCACATAAAAGGTGCTAAGTGTCATGAAGTAAGGCATAACATCACTCTCTCTCCTAAACTCTCATAGAATTCTCTCCTTCCTCCTTTTCTCCTCTCCCTTTTTTTTTTTGAATCAATATACTTCATGCACATCACAGGGTGAGCATTGCCCTTCAGGTATTTAGTGTTCACTCTCTTCTTCTCTTGGTTCTCTTTACTAACTTGAGAATCAGAAGACTCTTGTGGTTACACCCATCGAGTGCTTTTTGCAGGTATCAAGGAGCAGAAGATGAAGCCTAATTGCATCTCACCTAGACTTCATATGAGCCCAGATTTCCCAGTTGATTCAACCATAATCAACATTTTGACACCTACTCTTTCAAGCCACCACAATAATGTTGGTTAAAAGCAAAAATACTAATCCACAAGTTTCTTAGATGAGTGATACTAACATATCCCAACATAATGAAGGTGACCAAACACTTCCAATACCTTAAAACAAAAACCCCAAAGTCTAACAACTCAAGTCATTTGTTCAACAAATGCTCGAAGAAAACTGAAAATATCATGAATCCACTACAACCTTAGACAAAGATGTTGCGTTACTTAAAAAATGCATATGAAAAACGCCCAAATGAGGAAGTAACCATTAACTCCTCCTCATAACCAACCAGGAAGGACAATCTATGCACTACACGCCTCATGCATTTGATCAAGCAGAACCAGTACAATCACTAACCTCGCGAAGACTTATGCAAATGGTTGAACTGCAATCTCAACACAACGTGCGTTGAAAGCGAGTGCATAGCAACAAGCAAACTGGTTGATAGCTTATCACCAAGACAATCTCTAAAAAACTATGAAGACATGAACATGGATGAATTAAATGAACATATTTGCTATACCTCTAGCATATGTAACTATAAGAAAGTCCAATATTCCACACGATCATTGCACTCTATGCCAACAAAAAGCCCATTGAACCCTTCAATCCTTGAAGAAACACTCCTTACAAGTGTAAGGATACTACATTTAAACACTTACGATGGTACTATTGACTTAAATGATCACCTCATCTACTTTCAAACGATGATGAGCCTCCACAACTTCTCTGATTCCATCATGTATAAAACCTTCCCAAGCATGCTAGCAAAAGCTACTTTACTCTGGTTTAACACACTCCTCGAAGCATTTATCACTTCATTGGATGACTTAGGAGGCAAATTCCAATGACACTTCCTCGGTTCTTGAATCTTACAAAGAGACTCTTCCATTCTTTACAATGTCAGGCAAAGCCCCAACGAAACCTTATGAGCATATCTCGAGTGTTTTAACCGAACAAAGCTACAAGTTTCCAAGCTGGACACAGGAATGACCTTGCAAGTGTTTTTAACAGGCATAGACCCTAATGGAAGGCTATTTAACGCCGTCTCATTAGACAAACTTAAATCATTAGAAGAATTCATGAAGGTTGCTGAGAAATATGTAGCTTAAGAGGATGCCATTAGAGCTCATTTTGAAGTGGAAAACAACATGCACATTTCAACAAAGGACTGCTTGGGGCCTCGTAACCCTAGACTACAACCTTTAGTGTGAGAAAAGCATAATAAGGGAAGGCAAAAATTCTGAGACTACATCTTGTATACACCCCTTAGCAAACCACTTGATGAAATCATGTATAAGGTTCGAGAGTAACTCTTGCAACCACCTAACATCCGTAAAACACCAAAAGTGGCAAACTTAGGAAAGTATTGTGACTACTACAGGGTACAGGGAGACAACACCGACGAGTACCACCCCCTCAAGAATACAGTTGAAGGCCTTGTTCACAAAGGCCGCATAGAGCACTTTGTTGCAAACGAGGAAAACCAAATCTAATGATCGACCTAGCGTTACTGAGTAGATCAACAATAATAACATCATAATGAGTAAGCTAATGCCTTAATAGACAAATAGAATTGTAGGGGACAATAAGGCCAAATCAACACTATATTCAATGGACTTGATTGTAAGCCCTAAAGTTAAGCCAAGTAACCGTAAGATTGAACTTAGAACCCAAGGTTTAGGGCAATCGGTTAAAAGATCCGATCAAACCTAAATTATAAACTATTGAGAAGAATATTAGTAAAAATGACCCCGTAAACTTAAATTTAAGAAAATAAGTAATAAAATAAGAGACTATAAAATTTTCAAATTTTAAGCATAATAATTGCTAATTACTGAAAAGGCAAAAAGTGTAATCTAATAACTAATAAATTACTAGAGATAGATTATATGTATACTAAAAATAATAGAATGACTTAAATAATATTTAAGAATATTTATTTGTACTATATATGAATTTACATGTAAGTATAAATATGCGTAATTACTTAAAATACGCGAAATGTGCTAAAATAATACTAAATGCTTAAAGAAAATTCATAATTAATTAAGGAAAAATCAAGAAAAATCATGAATCATCCAGAATTGGGTCGTGGCAGCTGGGAAAAATAAGAAAAAATTCGGCCAATTAAATTAAGACAACACAAAAGCCAAAAAATAAGGGATAAGGCAATTGTTTTGTCCCATTTAATACACAATAAATCCCCTAAAGCCCTATAAATAGCAGGAAAAATCCAGGAACTCATTTGGACAATTAGAAATCAAAGAAAATTAGGGAGAGACAAAAATTGAGAGAAAAATTCGAGTTAGAAAAAAAAAAAAAGAAAAACTGTGCAGTTAAGGCTTTTAAAGAGAACCCCCACCAGACGAGCAGCTGAAAGTGGACGGCCACCACCACCACATGGTGGTGGCAGCGCCCAGGCCGGCCAACAAGGCCATGGCGGCCCGCGGTGGCCGGAGCCACCCAAATCGGTGAGTCCGATTTCCAGCCCGATTCTTGTGTAATTTTGTAAAAATAGTAAATATTATTAGAAAATTATGAATTTTGTTATTCTGGGATATTTTTGTATGTAGTTTGTAGGAAAAATATTATTTTGATGAAAACATGCCCCGTAATATATGGTCCTTAAGAAATCGTGCAAAACCGAGCACATTTCGGTTTAGAAATAAATGACCTTAGGAGTGTAGTTTCGAGCCCAAAATTTTTGTGTAGATTATTTAGATGATATAGAACAGTGCTATGAAGCCCTTTTTCAAAAATTAATTTTTGAAATTTTTAGATAATTTTTAGGCCTTAAAATGAGGCATAAAATGGGTAATTTAAGGTTAATTAAGTAATTAAATTATTAATTACTGACTTAGTGAATAAGTAGATGTTTTAGGATGTGGAAATCTGATGGAGTATGATACTTGTAGCATTTAGGGTGTTAGATGTAATTATTAGGTTAATTATGTAGTAAATGAGTAATAGGAAAAATAGTTAATTTTGTAAATTAGGGAAATTTGGAGTAAAATCTGATTTAGGATGGATTTAGACATTTTGAAATAATAATTGATGTTTAGGGATGGTAATTAAAGTGATAGAAATATTAGAAGTGCATTATGTACATAATAGGCAATAATGCATAATATGTAATTTTTGGAAATATACTAAATAGAAAATATTAAAATAAAAATTGATATTTTGAGAATAATAAAAATGTACAATAAATTTGATAGGAAACTTGAATTTATGGAATTATATGAAAAATGTAAAAATTTATCACATTAGGAGTGAATTCGGTACACTAATACGGATTTAAGTGTACCGAGTGAAATAAACACTGACTAAGGGTAATGATGGTATTTAGGAGATCGAGAAGTAATGTGATTAATTTCACATTATGGGTTGAAACGGATTTCTAGGGTTAGAATCTAAAACATTACTTAGAAATCGAACAAAAAACCTAATTTAGAAATCGATGCGAAAACCGAACCTGAACCTAACCCCAAACCTTTGTAAAAGACTTAATACCTAGATAATTAGGCATATTAAACCTTAAACAAAACCTAACAATAAGCATTATAGGATAAAATGAACTTATAATATTTATATGAAAAGCTGAAACCACATTCGTATTATAGGGATGATCGGCGATGGCCTGAGTAAATCGGACCTCGAGTGAGTGAGCGAGGAGTCGAGGTAAGTTGGGATTAATATAATGCTGTATCGTGGAGGCTTAAGATTATGCTTGGTTATGCTTGTTAGATAGTTGAATGTGTGCATGTGCTTAATTATGGGTGATGCTATGATTCTGTTTGTTGCTCTAGCATATGTTGTATGAATTGTATGAAAGGATTGATCACCCTAAACTGGACTTAATCAAATATCCGACCAGTAATCATAATCGGACATGCATGGCAACCCGTTAGGGGAACTTAGGACTCTCCGGCCAAATACCGACCCCTTCGGAAGAGATAACGCAGGATTGCAAAATGGTCCCTTCTTCATCCTCAGTCGAACTAAGTGACAAGAGAGGAGGTCGCGGAGAGGGTAAAGACAGTGGTTCGAAGGTAGTCGCGAGAGGAGCAAGGTCTCCATTACACAAGCCTAGGTTTGGTCATGAGCTGTTGCATTAACGGCAACTCCTCAACCCAGATTAGAGCGAGCGCAATTTCTCTAATCTCACGACGGGTCGGACAACGTCGTGCAATGGCATTTGCTTGCACATGCATTGCACCTAATAAGTGATTGAAAACCTTGCTGTGTGTATGGTATAGTTTTAAATCCTCCGTCCTAACTTACTGAGCTGTGGTTGCTCACATCCCTATAGATGTCGTGCAGGTGCTGGCTAAGAAGCGGCAAACAACTACTCTAAAGCTAGCAACTGCTGGATCCTGGGGAGTGAGGAAAAACATGTGAAGAATAAACTCACATTTTTAAGGTCCAAGTTTTTATTTTAGAATTATTTTTCATTTCCGAATAATGCAATAACTAGAGAATTTACTATAGAGAAATATTGTAAACTTTAACTGCAATAACTGAATGATAACATATATATATATAATTCCTCACTTTTATAAGTAAATGATTTATTTAAATTTCAAACTGTCTACTTCAAAGCGAGTTAGTTGTGGACGCCTTGTGTAGATCAGGTCTAAGATAGTGGTTGTGAGGCCAACTTCTATCTTAGGGTGGTTTACATGGCGGGGCTGTTACGACTCTGCCACTTCGGGGCGTGAAACTGATCTTCTCCAAAACAATATAACCATAATAGCTAAATACGAGGTGTACAACATAAGAAATAAGAAGTTGAAGATCGATACAACAATCACTTTTATTGATGTAGACAGATAGGGAATTAACCTACCTCACAAGGATGTACTCATCATAAACACTAAAATTAGGTACTTCGACGTCCCTAAAATGTACATTGATAGCGGAAGTTCAATAGATATACTCTGCTACAACAGTTTCGATCAAATGAAGGAATAACTCGATAAGCCCCTTCAATCATACAAACATGGCCTTACAAGGTTCGAGGTGACAGACCTGTGTCCGCCAAGGGAATCATCACCCTACCCATTTAACTAGGTGATGATGAACATGTTGCCATACAGTTGATAGCCTTTGTTGTTGTCGATGTCTGGTCACCATATAGTACCATCCTCAACACACCCAGCATCACGAAATTCAACATACTCATTGGCCAAAAATGCCTTAAAGCAAAGTTCATTAAACCTACTGGTGTAGGCGAGGCCATAGGTGACTAAACTTTGTTTACGACGCTCTACCTCAAAGCTTAATCTGGAAAAAATGTCAAGAATATCGAATTAACCATCTCCTTTGCTTCCATTATACAGGGAGAGCTTGTAGAAGAGACCATAGAAGTCAAGATATCCAATGCCCTTGGAATGATAACCAAAATAAGGGTTAAATTAGCAGATAACGACAAGGTTGAACTCACAAATTTGCTTAAGTAAAACTTAGATGTCTTTGTGTTTACATCGAAAGAGATGCTAGGGATCATTAACATATTGGAGGCTACTTACCATTTAAGTGTCAATCCTACCATTTGACCCATCAGGGTGGCTACCTCAGTTAAAAATCTAGATGTTACTGCCTATACTTTAGTTAATTTCAATTCATATCATTAGTTTAATCAGTATAATCAACCAATAGGGTAGGCACCCATATCTTAGGAGAGTCATGCTACCTTCTACAGGTGGCCGCTAGTTACCCCTTACAAAATAGTAAATTGCAACTTACTTTGAAAATGTGGGTGGGTAACGAGACCCATATCTGTTGTTGGTAGTTAGGGCTCATGTGACTTCTTAAAGTTGTGGATTGCCACAGCATTAATTAATCACACCAATTTGACCAATGGTACGAGCTAAAGTTAACTAACAAACATATAGTGATAACTCAATCTTTAATTGGATATATAAGTTGACAAGTAAAAACTTCAAGTATAATGGTAAAAAATAGCAAAATTGAGGTGTAAATCATGACATTACTCTTGTTTATAATTTATCTTAATATTTTAAAACATAACAAAAAGAACTTAATAGCTATAAATGATAGTAATTTTACCTGAGCTGCTATGGAAGCCCACTTATTACCGAGCTTCACATGAAGTTCAGCAATAAGGTTTTCTTCTTCAATAATGATTCCAACTTTCTTAATGTTGGGTCTAAGATGATTAGCATACCTTAACTTGCAACTCTTCCCACTCCTCTTCAAGTTGGTCTTTTTTTGCACCTCACTCCATCGTCTTTCACCATGATTTTTTACATATTCTATTAAAATTCCATCCTTAAATGCCTTCAGTAGCCCCCTTTCCACCCTTAAGTGTTTGGTATTCCCTTGTTTGTTCACCTTGAAGCCTTACCTCTCTCCACTATTACCTATGGACATATATGAAACCTTAAGGTTTTAGCTATAGTAATATCTAATGCAATTCATACGTTTGCTTCGATTGAGAAGGTTTTGTTTAGATCAACAATCTTTATTCTCCTTTAGAAGGGAATAGAGGATGAAAGAAAGGGAATTGAAGGTAGAGATTGTACCTAAAAGAGATTAATTGATTAAAAAAATGAAGAAATCTCTAAATTTAAAGGTGTGAGTGCCTGTTTCATTTAGTCTCAATAGTCTATATATGCTTTATCTTTCCAATCATTTATGTGTTTTCTTCTTTTGAAACTCCTTGATATGGATATGTTGAATAACATTTTATGTTACCTTATACTGTATGAAGCACATTTGATAAATATACATCATTTAAGCAAATAAATGAAAATAACTTTAAAAAGGAAAAATTAAAAGTACCTTAGATTTATTAATAATAGCCATTAATTACTTGGTCTATATTATTGAGTTTTGCACTCTTACAAGTAGGTCTAAGATTCAAAAAGTCTAAATTACTTGAAGTAAATGAAGTAATGATAAAGCCATACTTTATGAACAATTTATGATAACATATTTTTATATATGTTATGAGTGCCATAATTCCGCACTTCATAAATCACACTTTTAATGATAAACTACTTATACCAAGTGATTCATTAGCACACTACGAGTATTTTGCGTATATTCGTATATAAACCATAATATATTTCTTGTATCTTATTATTTCTGAATTAGATGCACTTTTCTAAATCCAAAATGTGTTGCATTTCATCGTGAATGAAAAAGCTTGTATTTTCAATTGGTAGCCAGCCCACAGCGTACATTATGAATGGAACAGGGCATGTAAAAGTTTTTGAATCAAAGTTACTATAAAGATAAACAATTTAAATATGTGAAAAATGCAAATACTTTCTCTTATATATACTTCATATGTGTTTAGATGTATATAGCAAAGTTTAAGCATTTAGATACTCATATCATTTAGAAGCATGTTTATTAGGACTGTTGTATGAAAAATTTATCTAAAAATAAATAAAAATTAAAAATAATATTAAATAATAAAAAATCCAAAATATAAAATAAAAATAAAACAAGAAGAGTTCTTTCTTTCTCCTTTGTGATTATATGGTTCTTTATTGTAATATTTTTAATTTTTTTTATCAAGGGTATAATGCAGAGTAGTGGCATACTTTTAAATCTTAATGCTCTATTTCAAAATGAAGAGGCTAATCGCACATAGAGTAACTAAAAGAACATGCTGAAACTGCCTTTATATATGCATGTATGTATATGTGTGTGCATCTATATTATATAAATTATATGTAAATTTGTATAACATAGGTCCATTAAAAACTGATCGAAATGAAGAGGTTACATGGTTCTAAGAAAAGTTAACCACGACTAGCCATCAACTAAGTATACAATAAATTGATAAGAGTAAGAAATGAAGGGTTGTTATCACTACCCTTGCCACAGGTCTTCAAACCATAGCCAAGACTATGATAGTCATCGGTGCCCTCAAAATGCTTCTCACCCTAAATGTTTTAATCAACAAGTCCCTTAGCAGAGAAAGCTATGATGCCAAGATTCAACAATCGCTACCTACGTTCACATAATGCACATATCACACACGACTTAATCATACGATAATCAATCAAACTAGTCCCAATTCAAAATATATATCATCTTTAAGCCGTCAAAAACAAACAATAAAGGCCATATAACTTCTCGATCTAGAAATGGCCTTGATAGTACATTCTGGACACACCTAATATCATGTACCAGTGGGCATTAACATCGACATATCAAAGGTAATTGTCTTATTTTCTATGTGCTTGCATTAATAGTTCATTCTATTGCTCATAACCATTCACCCCTTATATGATTCCTACGTTTCATTGTCAAATATTTTTTGCATTTTTCAATGGCGGATTGGTAGATAGACAGCCTACCACTCACATATTCAACATTTACAGGCCTCAACACCCACAAAATAAATGATTACTCCATTCTAACCTCCTAAATCACGATTGGCCTTAAGAGACCACTCCATGATCTATGCATCTCATGCAAATCTATAGAGTGGCTAAATTTCCTTTTCTTAGCAAGAAGAACTAAAAAATCTAGGACACTAATTTTCAAAGACAAGATGTCTAAACGTACCTGTAAATATAAGTGAATGTATCTTCAATTTATCCTTTTATTTATTAACGGGTCAGTAGTATTTTTATTTTAACTTTTTAGTTTTAAGTGGGAGCTGTCAATGCTTCCATTCAAGTCCACCGTAGTCAAATACCATTCATGTTGGAGACCCATGGCCTAACCATGGGTTTGGTGGCCACATCTAGAACCCGTTTTGTGGTTGTTGGTTCATTTATAAATGTAGAAATTTTCTGTGGTTTTATATTCATTTACAAAAATTCAAAGATTTTAATACTTGATAACATTTTTCTAAAATTTGATGATTTATATCTTTTTTGCTTTCTTCTTTTATTTATATTTTATCTATATCTATTTGATATCCAATCTATATTTATTTAAAATTTGATACTTGACAAACTATCTAGTTTGTATTTGATTTGTTCAATTTTAGATACGGTGTTTAGATAATTTGTTTTTTGTATTTTATCATATTTATGGTGAACATAGTAATTGCATGATGAGAGTTGGGAAGTGAGAAACCACATATTCTCAAATCAAAAGGTTTAAAAATATATTTTAACCACTGAAAAAGAGTAAATTTTATTTGTATGTCATAATAAGAATTTATTAGGCAATTAATTTTATAAGAGGAGTATAGATATACTTAAACTTTTGTCTTTCTAATTTTTTTTTTTCAAACACACGATTTATAAAAAAAAAAAGAAAAAAAAAAGGCCGAAATGATATCAAAATAAGCGGAAAAGGCCGAACCGAAAATGCCCATTGGTTTCCTTCCTCACTACTTTGTGTAAGGAAAACTTACAAAGAGGTAGCATTTTCTTTTTCACTATTGATTTTTGTCATTTCTGAAAATTTAATTATTTCTTATTTTATCTTTATCTTGAATGTGATTTATTAAATCCAATATACATGTCTTCATAATAAAGCTAAAATACTAATACTAATGGTAATCTCCATCACGTTTTCTTCATTGTTTCACATATACAGTTTATGAATTTATCTTCCATTTTGACTTCATCTTAATATCAAGGATGCCTGATCCTTTAATTTTACATCCATTTCTATTAAATACGAAGTTTCCAAATAATTCTCTTTTTGCCATAGGTTTCCAAATAATTTAGGTTTACCTTTTCATAGCTTTTATAATGTCCAAAATTCATTTGTTTTTTAATATTTCCCAGCCTTTAAGTGCTATAACCTCCGGAAAGGTACAAGTCATACTTTCCAAATATATTGTAATAGACGATTTCAAAACTCTTTATCTTTTCATATTTTATCTTTTTCATATGCTAATTCATGGTAGCATTACTAGATTCATTATTGCATTTTTATAATATTATTCCTCATATTTGTCTAAAATCTTTATAATATAGGGACAATATAAATCAATACTAATTTTCTTACCAAAAATCTTCAATGCCATCATTTTGTTATTGATTTCATTTCCAAAAATCTTAACTTTCTTAAACTATATTGCATTCCAATCTTAAGTATGTAAGTAGAATGTAGAAGGACCATGCTAGAGATCTATGGGTCGTGTGTATGTGTTACAACACTAGCACCTAACTCGACGTTGACATTATAATGGGTATGCTTTTTGTACACTCTACTAATGCATACGTTTTTTTCGATACTGGTGCCTTGCGTTCCTACATGTTTGATTCTTTTATGCATGTTTGTGGTTTATGTACTGAAATGTTGGAGTTAGTCTGGTTATAAGTACACCCATAAGCCATGAAGCTATATTGAATAGAATTTATAGAGATATGAAAGTGGAAGTAGAGGGAAGGGTGTTACCGGTAGATGTGTTAGTGATGGAGATGAATGACTTAGATGTCATTTTGGGCGTAAACTAGTTGGTGAAACACTATGTTGTTATTGATTGTAAGAATTTGTTGGTGCACTTCAAACTAATTGGGAGGCATTGTTCAATTATAAGATTGAGGTGCAAAGATTATTAGGTTTACCAACTTATGAGTTATGGGAAAGGGCCACTGTAGTAGCTATGAGTGTAGATGAAAATCAAGAAGTTGGTTTGAATCGAGTATCGATAGTTAGGGAGTATCTTGAAGTATTCTGATAGGATTTACCGAGATTACCACTAGATAGAGTAATTGGGTTTGGAATTGATATAGTGCCAAATTCCTTACCCATCTCTAAAGTGGTATACAAGATGGCACCAATTGAATTAGTGGAGTTGAAAACCTAATTATAGGACCTGTTGGATAAGTGATTTATAAGACTAAGTATGTTGCCTTAAGGAGCCTCAATATTGTTTGTTAAGAAGAAAGATGGAAGCTTAAGGATGTGTATAGATACTAGGAATTGAAAAATATCACCATAAAGAATAAGTACCCCCTCCTGGGAGTTGATGACCTATTTGATAAGTTTAAGGGCGTCCAATTGTTTAAGGCATACTTGAGATTCGGATACCATCAGTTAAAGACAAAGGAGGAGGATACATCAAAGATAATATTTAGTATTTAGGATATGCTTGATGCCATTTGAGCTTACTAATGTCTTGATAACCTTTATGGATTTAATGAATAGAGTTTTTAAGGAATTTTTGGATAAGTTTGTAGTGATGTTCATGAACAATGTCTTGATATACTCTAAGTGCCGAGAAGAGCACTTTAAGATGGTTTTGGGCAGATTAAAGGAAGAGAGGTTATATGCCAAGGTCAAGAAATTCAAGTTTTGGCTAAAGGAGGTAACATTTCTAGGTCATTTGATCAACAAAGGTGGAATTTCAATCGACCTAGATAAGATAAAAGATATAGTAGATTGGCTAGTATCGAAGATAGCTACAAAAATTAAAAGTTTCATGGGGATGGCTGGTTACTATAGAAGGTTAGTGGAGGGCTTCTTTAAGTTAGTACTCTACTCATAAGACTAACATTAAAGAAGGTGAAGTTTGAATGGGACAATCGGTATGAGCAGATTTTTCAGAGTCTAAAGAAGAAGTTGGTGATAGTCTTTATACTAACATTACCTAGTAGTAGAGAAGAGTTTAACATTTATAGTGATGCATCATTATAGGGTATGGGTTATGTGTTAATGTAGAATGGTAAGGTAATAGTTTATGTGTCTAGATGGTTGAAGCCGTATGAAAGGAATTACCTGATGCATGACCTAGAGTTAGTTGTAGTGGTATTAACCCTAAAGTTATGGAGACACTATCTTTATGGATAGAAGTGTAAAATATACACTGACCATAAGAGTCTCAAGTATATTTTCACTAAGAAAGAACTAAATATGAGATAGAGGTGATGATTGGAATTAATCAAGGACTATGATGTGGAGATACTATATCACCTTGGTAAGGACAATTTGGTGGTAGGCATACTTAATAAAAGAAGATAGAGTAACTTGGTTGCTATGATAACTACTCAGAAACACTTGATAGAAGACATGCGCAACTTGGATTTGAAGTTAGTGATATAAGGTTTGGGAGCTCGCTTGGCTATTATAAAATTATAGCTAACCTTGATTAAATGATCGAGGCTGCATAGGTTGGTAATGTGGGAATGGAGGAGATTAAAAAGAAAATAGAACATTGTAAGGTGTTGGAGTTCGGTTTAGGTACAAATGGTATCTGAGATATGATAACTGGTTATGTGTACCAAGTCAGTCAAAATTGAAGAATGAGATACTAAAGGAAGCTCATTACTTTGAATACTCCATACAACCGAATAGTACCAACATGTATAAGGATCTCAAGAGTCACTATTAGTGCAACGGTATGAAAAAGGAGATAGTAGAATATGTAGCTTGGTGTCCAACTTGTTAATTAATTCAAATTGAACACCAAAGATGATACGTTGCAACAAGAATAGACAAGGAAAGCTGTATCTAAGGGGGGATAGGTCTAAGCTATAGAAAGCTCGAAAATGGGTGGGGAAATGTGCGAAAAATAAGCAAAACCCATGAAGGAACCCAAGGATATGATACACCAAGGATCTTCATAGACTTACGAACTAACATGATATGATACACGAGGTAATTCAATGAGGTTACTCACCACCTATCTTTACTTAAGGGTTAGGATAAGTGTAAAAAGAGGTAAGCTTCAAAGAAAGGAAAGACTTAGTATATCCAACAACGAGTTAGTACAGATGATCCTTATGGCTACATATTATAAGTGTATTTATACTAAAAAATCTAGGCCAACCTATTAAATATGGAAAAGACAAAAAAGGTAATGTCTAAAACAGGTAAAGCATAAGGAATGTAGAAGGGTATAAATGAAAAATTAAGAAAACATTTGGTTTGTTCAATACATTCCATCACATGGGTGCTTGGACATGTGGTCAGCAACTAAAGGTAGGCTTTCGGTAGAAACAGGCAAAGGAGTATGGTCAAGTTAGCTAATGTTGATCTAAGCTGTAGGTTCTTCTAAGGTAAATTCATCTTAGACATGTTTTAGGCAACTCGGGGACAAGTTGGCCAAGTTGATCAGGGACATAGCAGAGCTATCAATTAAGCATTCTTTAGGTTGACATTCAAAGATAATTGACAGGTGTAGAAGAGTTTAGCTAAAAAACGGCAGCAGGTCGGTGTGTTAAGACAGCTCAAATTCCTTTAGAGTAGGGTGATAAAGGAGAATGCACCTCATTAAGCTCTCAAGTGTTCATACTTGAGCTGGGGTCAAGGATCTAGCGATTCGATTCCTATCATCCCCTCCAGGTTGATTAGGATTTAGGATCAAATTCAGTCGGTCCTCGTTTTGCTCTTCTTTTGGTTAATAGGGGCTGAGGTCCACAATATTGAACACATTTGATACTCTAATGTCTTCAGGTAGGTCCACTCGATGGGCATTATTGTTGATCTTCTCAAGTATCTTGAATGGTCTTTCAGTTCGGGCAGATAGTTCATGTTCCTCTTGTTAGGGAACACCTCTTTGCTTAAGTGTTACCATACTTGATCGTTGAGTTGAAATTTCTTGGTCTTCTTTCTTTTTCCTTTCTCCTTTAACTTTTTAGTAGCTTAGTCAATGTGCTGAACAACTTTTTAGAATATTTATTGGAAGAATTGAGCTCTGGTTCTTGCTTTTGGGTCTTCTTAGTCAAGCGATGGCATTAGGATGTGATCAAAGGGTGGATCGGGGTTGAAGCTATAGATGACCTCAAATGGTGCATGCCTAGTGGTGGTATGCATTGTTCTGCTATAAGCAAATTCGACTACACGTAGGCTTATATCCTAATCGGCTAAGTTCTTCCCCATTACAACTTGAAGCAGTGAACTTAAGGTGCAGTTAACAGCCTCTATCTAACTATCGATTTGGGGATGTTAAGAGGTGCTAAAAAGTAGATTAGTTCCCATCCAATGCCAAAGAGTCCTTTAGAAATGGCTTAAGAATTTTAGGTCTTAATCTGATACCACACTCTTCGGTACTCTACGCAAGTGAACAATTTCCTACAAAAATAAGGAAGCAATAGCTAAAGCAAAATTAGTTTTGGTGTAAGACACAAAGTGTGCCATCTTATTGAATTTTTCTACGATGACCATCATAGAATCTTTGCCTTAGGTAGTCCAGGGTAATTCGAGGACAAAATCCATGCTCAAATCAGCTCATAGCTTAGTCAAGATAGGTAGAGGCATAACTCTTCCTTGCTTAGCTTTGTTCTTTCCTCTTTTGTAGATCATACAACTCTCTCCAATATAGTATACATCATCCCCCATCTTTGGCCAAAAGTATTGTGCATTCAACAATTCATATACTCTTTTCTCTCCAAAATGTCAAGAGAGTTCACTACAATGAGCTTCTCGCACTACCAACTCTTTCAAAAAATAGGTTGGCATACACTGCTTATCACCTTAGAATAGATATTCATCTTTTACATGATAGTCATCTATTGTCTTTCCTTCTCCGTAACACCTATATATAGGACTAAAATGGGTGTCCTACGGATATTGCTCCCTTATGCTTGCAAATTCTAAAAGTCAAGTTTTCAATTTAGTAAGAAGAACATGTCTTCTTGTTAGGATATTGACAACTACATTAGTCTTGCCTTACTTATACTTAGTTACAAAATTGAATCCTTTCGAAAATTCAACTAATCAGGCTTGCTCCTTTGATAACTAAGTCTGATTACGAAGATATCTCAGGGACTTATGATTAGTATAAATGACAAACTTTCTTGATAGAAGGCAATGTTGCCACACTTATAGTGCTTGGATGAGAGAGAGGATTTCCTTATCATAGATAAAGTAACTCAGCTGTAGTCTTCTCAACTTTTCACTATGGTATACAATAGGTTGACCTTCTTACTTGAGCACAGCTCCTATACCAACACTTGATGCATTACACTCAAGCTCAAATATCTTCTCGAAGTTAGGTAAGGCTAATACAGGTGCAGAGGTCAATCTCTCTTTCATCTTAGCAAAACTTCTTTCTTCCTTCTCTCTTCATCTAAATTCTATGTTCTTCTTTGTTAGCTTAGTGAAGGGTGCTTCAATGGTGCTGAATCTTTTAATGAATCAGTGGTAAAAGGATGCTAATCCATGAAAGCTTCTTACCTTAGCATAAGTGGTTGGGGTCAGCCATTTGACAATAACTCGTATCTTCTCATCATCGACTTAAAGGCCTCCTCCATTTACAACATATCCAAGGAAGATTACTTCTTCCTTCCTGGTAGAAACAGCACTTCTTCAAGTTCCCAAAAAGCTACTCAGAGTACATTAAACATAACTCGGAGTGGTTAGCATGACTTTTTAGATTGGTACTATATACAAGAATGTCATCAAAGTATACTACAATACATGGCCCAATCAAATCTCTCAGAACACGATCCATTAACTGCATGAAAGTGCTCGAGACATTTAATAATCCAAAAGGCATCACCATCCACTCATATAAACCATATTAGGGTTTAAATGCAATCTTCTACTCATCTCCTTACCTCATATGAATTTGGTGGTATCTTGACTTCAGATCAATCATGCTGAAAATTCTAACACTACTTAGTTCATCTAGCATATCATGCAGCCTTGGAATGGGGTACCCGTACTTGATTGTAATCCTGTTGACAGCTCTGCTATCTACATACATACCTAAAGTACTATCCTTCTTTGGTACTAGCAATGTAGGTATAGCATATGGGATTAAACTTTCTCTCACATATCCTTTTTTTCAACAATTCGTCTTTGGGGCCTAACAACTTGTTTAGGATTTACCCAGTAAGCATGCTTATTTGATAGGTTACACAAGGTATCAAGTCAATATTGTAAACCCCACAAATTTAGTAATTTGAGCATAGAATTGAACTTTAATACTATAGATAACTTTATGAGTTGATAAGATCGAGTAAGATAAAAATTTTATTAAATTATAAATTTGAATATATTATAAGTAATGAAAACCTTAAAATTTTAATTGAAACCTTAATCACGTATGAAAACCCTAAATAATACATACACGTAAATACCCCGAATTGAACTCGAATTTGATAAAAATCCTAAAACTATAACTTTAAGTTTATAAAATAAATAAATTTACTTTAGTAGTAGTAAAACCCTAAATTAATAAAATTATTGAATAATATACGTAATTACATAAAATTATTAATAAATGCGTTGAGATAACTTTTAAATATTATAAACGTAATAGGTAATCATTAAATTAATAAATCTTTATAAAATTTTAATATTATTTTACGAATACTAAATTTTATAATTTTTATATTTAGAAAAATCTAATATTTTTATTTTTATTTTCCTTTTTCTTCCTTTTTTTCTCTTTTTCCTTTTTCTTCTTTTCCCCTAATTCTTATCCATTTCCACGTCCAGCTTCTGGAATGTTTTGTGCTGCCACTTGTTGGTTAATTAACTTTTTACATGTGATTGTTATGTGTATAAGCCAAAGGTAATAGATAAGCATGAGTTACATCAATTTAAATGCATCTTGATCCTTCTTCTTTTCTTTTTCCTTGTCACGGTAATTTTTTTTTTTTCTCTTTTCCTTGATAGTTCACGCAATTGGAAAGCAACAAAAACAAAACACACGCTTATATGTTTTTCTTTCCAACAGTAAGTGTTAATCTTCCTTTTTAAATCTATTTGATTTTCCAATTCAACAAGTTAATTAAGAAGAAGAAGAAGAAAAGCTTTGGGGATTACTAATTCAAGACACTTCAAGGAGGAGTATTTAGTATGTATATTATGTTTATTTTGTATTAATTTTTTTATGTATTCATATACATACATGTAATTAGTAGAATTATATGTAACATAGGGTTATGTATTAGAAATATATGTAGGATTTGTATTTCTTTATGTATGAATATTCCTAAGTGTATAAATACTAAAGTATGTTCATAAATATAGACATGTTATATTTAGTATGAAGTTTAAAAGTCTAGATGTACATATATCTATATATGTATTCACATGTATACTATAATTAGGTTTGTATAATTTTCATTACATGTATATATGTATAATATGTCATCGAAATTATATATATATTTATGTATGTATAAAGTACAAAAATACTAACCTAAGGTATATATTCGATG